>JACFYI010003762.1:112802-127251 GCA_014898755.1 Handroanthus guayacan
TTTTTTTTTTTTTTTTTTTGGGTGTGTGTTTGTGTCGGTGTGTGGCATTCACCTTTAGCAGCGGTTAGGTTACATGAAATGATTACTATGAGTGCCCATGTTTAATTATCTATGCTTTCCTACATGGAGTAAGCAAGTTGTTTTCTCTACTTGAGAGCTCTCTGTTTGATGATACAAACAACATTGATTTGGGTCACTACTAAGCAAAAGTGTTTTTATCATTATAATTAGGTCTCAATAACAATGTTGCAATTTCCTCAATGCTAAATACAACTGTCTGCTTGTGCCCCCAACCCCAACTTTTTCCTGTAGCTATTTGGACGATTACATTGTTAATTTTACAGTATTACTTGTAGTAACCGTAACTATTATCTTGTCTATTGTGCAGCTTCTGGAAATAGCACAAGTTCCTGATGAACATGTGAGTTCTGGTTCTCTTATTGCATATCCTTCTGTCTTTTGTACATGACATTTTTTGTAATCGTGTTAAAATATGAAGCATGATAATAAGAACGATACTTCGCACCTTGATGATCATGATCCATAATGTTTTTATTGCTTTATGGTGCCGAAGCTAATTTCTGTCTTAGTCTAACATAGGGAAATGCTCTTATACCAGTTTTCAAATGTAATCTTTTTAGATGACTTCCATTGGAAATAAAGCGAAAATAGTGGAAATCTATGGATGAGTTAATGTGCATGAAGAACTATCCCAATTTGTCAGGAGGATTCAAGGATTGCATTTCTTTACGTTGTGAATACAAACATAAAATAATGATAACTTCTAAATTGGTATATTATATTTCTGAAAAAAATTATTAGTATCATAGAATTTACACACAGAATCTTTAGTGCAAAAGTAGCCTCACCTTTGAGAAGTTTATGGATGAAGGGTATGTGGTGAGAGACTGCATCTGTGTCCTTAGTTGACCACACACACACACACACACTTCGCTTAAAAGAATGTGTTTGGTTCTTTTTAGATTCCTTCTTGCAAAAATTATCTGAATACGTGCTTTATATGTCATGGCTGATGTAGATATATATTTTTTTGGATACAGGTCAATGAATTTAAATCGATCGAGAAGTTCAAAATTTTCAACACCAACAACTTGTAAGTCAGGGAACCACTCACACTCTGGTTCAATAATTGGAAATACTATTGAAGGGCAAATATGACAATTTATGTAACTAAATCATGCAGGTGGGTCAACTTGCACGCGATCAGCAGACTTGTTGAAAAAGATGCACTGAAGATGGAGATTATTCCCAACCCAAAGGTATCACCTTTATTTCTAATAGAGTTTATTAAAATGTAAATATATCTTTCTGATCAACTCAGCTCATGTTTTAGGAAGTGGACGGCGTCAAAGTTCTTCAACTTGAGACTGCTGCAGGGGCAGCAATAAAGGTACACAACCGCCTAATTTCCTTTAAATGTTCCAATTTCATTCTATGTTCTTGCTAACATTCTTTTGACCCTGTCTCTCCATACACAACTTCATTAGTTCTTCGATCGTGCTATTGGAGTTAATGTTCCCCGGTCTCGATTCCTTCCTGTAAAGGCAACTTCAGATCTGCTTCTAGTCCAAGTAAGTTTGTTGACTGTCAAACTTTGCTTATTAGGAACATATCTGATCTGATGCTGTGTAAATGACTCAACCATTTGTTTTACAGTCTGATCTCTACACTTTGACTGATGATGGCTATGTTGTGCGGAACCCAGCAAGGGCTAATCCTGCCAATCCTTCTATTGATTTGGGACCCGAGTTCAAGAAGGTTGAGATTCATCCTGATTCCTGCCTATTATTTGCTTTAGATTGGGGAAAGCCTTCTGTTTAGTCATCTGAATTATGACCTTTGTGCACAGGTTGCCAACTTCTTGAGTCGATTCAAGTCTATCCCCAGCATCGTTGAACTGGACAGCTTGAAGGTCACAGGTGACGTTTGGTTTGGAGCTGGTATTGTTCTGAAGGTACCTCACATTCCTTTGAATTTCTATTTGTGCTCTTCATCGCTTCAAGTCTTTGCAATTCTGAAGGATCAACAATCCTTGAGGTTTAGCCTAGTTATACAAACGTCCCTTGTGGTTTGAGAAATCACAAGTACAGCCCCTATCATTTGTTTATTGACGGAAACTTAACAGAACCTGTGTACATTATAGGAAAACCCCCCGAGCAGGGGTTATGATTATAATGTTTCAGTCCATATGTTGAATTTTTAGGAGGTCAATTGTCATGTTATGTAAGCTCCATTAAGTTCTTTGTCAGCTCAACTGATGGAGTGTGTTATTGTAATTTCCCAAATCATGCTGGTGTTTGTGTAATTAGATCAAATCTCAGGAAGTGTTGACATAATTACAGCACTTCTGAAATTCTGATTCATCTTTTTTGCCATTCCTCTTCTTAGGGCAAAGTGACTATTGCTGCAAAATCTGGTGTGAAGCTCGAAATCCCTGATGGAGCTGTGATCGCTAATAAGGTAAAAACATGCTAGAGCTTTGTTTGTTTAAGTGACTCGAATTTACAGAATAATAACTTCTGCTCACTGTTGTTTAACTTATGTCCAGGAAATCAATGGCCCTGAAGATATATAATAATGGAGTTACTTATCTTGACGAGGGTTTTCTCAGAGAAAAGGATCTTGACGAGGGTTTTCTCAGAGAAAAGGAGTTGTTTTTTTGGTTGTAATATGTTAGGTTCGGACATGTGAAATAAAAATAAGTGGGGATTTCCTTTTTGTATACTTTTGCCTACATAACCGCTACTATAAACCGCGAGTCTGCTGCAAACGCTTGCCGAATTTGAGTCCTTTGTTATGTTGAATATTTTACTTACCGTACATTTGAAAGTTCCTACTCTTAGTTTCCATTCAGATCAGACGCCTTTGGGTGAAGATACTCCAGCATTCAACATTTGTTGGGTGGAGCTATTGACGTTTAAAAATGTCATCTTTTAGTTTCTTACATGTTATAAAATGCTTTAAATTTTGTAATACCGACGAGCAAAATGTGCCCTGTGAGGGGTCATAAGGAAGGGTAGAAATTTGGTAGTATCCTCTATTCTAAAACGGTGCATTTTTTATGATAAGTATGTATCAAATGTATTAAATATTTCTTTATAAAAATACTGAATTGTGAATATTATATATATTTGGCATATATTCATGAATTGGAATAGAGAAACTAAATGTAAATTTTTTTGTTCTAGTAAAAGAGAACCAGCGCAACAATCTACCTTCTCCCCTCAATTTTCACTCAATTGCTGAACTTAAAAAATTGTAAAGCCACGGTATTTGCAATACTTTGAACAAAGTGTTGCGGCGATTAATCAGTCAAGGCAAGGAAACTTCGGTTGGGAAATGGGCACCAACTGAAAGCTGCAAGGATTCTACCTTGGTCGTTTCCCATAAGCCACTCGTGATCAAGGCCAAAACCAGGGAACAAAACAAGTAGAAAAAGAACAGAAGGAAAGAAATCAGCATTGGAAAAAGACTATATTGAAGTTCTGCTTCCGTAGCTTCTTCAAGCTGGTCAACAAATTAAGTAACTGCCTTGAAAAGTGCAATTTTTGTTTTTTATTTTTTGATATATCTTGAAAAATGCAATTTGACACAAGTCTCCGAAGGGGAAACTTCAATCCGAAAAGAGAAGTAAATTATCTAATTTCTATTATTATTTTGAATTTATTCTGTATGTTTAACTACAAATGCAAATTATGTCCTATTTTTAATATTGATGCAAATTGTGTTCCACAACTCTAATTCCATTCATGACGAAGTCTAGGAGGATTGCAAGTCTAGATAATTATAATGCTCCTTTCGTAATCAGAAATCCGTTGTAGTCTAGTTGGTTAGGATACTCGGCTCTCACCCGAGAGACCCGGGTTCGAGTCCCGGCAACGGAATCTTTTTAGTTTTCTGACGCAGCCCATACGTTGTGGGCCCAGTAAATTCTTTCAAAGCCATTCCATTTTTCCTGATATACTATCCGGGTAGTTGGCCCATCTCATGGAGCCCGGTGAAAACTTTCCCAAATCAATCACATTACAACCCTAGACACAGTCTAATTAAAATCCAATCTCTTGCTATTATTACGTTGATTTTTTGACAAAAGTATAGATCTGTGATCATCATATTGTTTCAGTGCTTCATTTGTTCCAAATAATACTCATTTTTTCCCTCCATATCCATACTATATATAAGGGTTAAATGCATTTGACCCCCCTGTATTCACTCTAATTGGCACAAAATCCCCTGAATTTTTTTAATTAGCATAAAACCCCCTGTATTCTTGAAAATATAGCAAAAAAGGGGTTGTCTCCATTGTGTGTAATGCACGCGCCATTTTTGCGAATTTTTATGTTTTTTTTGCTACTTCATGAGATAAAATGACTTATTTGTCATTCTAATTAAATGTAATTTACCCCCTATTTTTACTATAATTGGCATAAAACCCCCTGAATTTTTACTTTAATTGGCATAAAACCTCTTCTATTCGTGAAAAAATTGCAAAAAATGTATCGTCTTTATTGTTTGAGAAGAAGAGTTATAATTAAAGAAATATAAATATTGAAAATAAAAGTTAACAAAAAATATTTTTCAATATTTCTTAGAACTAATTTGTTATTATATTTTATAATAGGATTATTTTTACTAGAATTTATTATATAGAATAAATATTAAAATTTGTTATTATTTTTTATATCTACTTTATAATTATCTTTTAGAATAGGATTATTTTTATCTATTCACCTGATAACGAATTCCAAATAACTACCAAAAATGTTTTATGCTTTATATATATATATATTATATAGATAATAATATATTATAGATGTTAATTTCAAAATGAAGAAAACATAAATTTTTAAGTAAACAAAGTATAGAATTAAAAGTTATTGGAGGTTAAATAAATCAAATTGCACAATAAGCTAAAAATTCTTGACATTAAAATTGAAAAAATCGAGGGTATTTAAGTAATTTTATTATTCTAAAAATTATATAAATTCAATGGGGAGAGTATGCTTCATTTTCAAGAATACAGGAGGTTTTATGCTAATTAAAAAAATTCAGGGGGTTTTATGCCAATTAGAGTGAATACAAGGGAATAAATTGTATTTTACCCCTATATATAAAGTATGAGAGAAAAAAGGTAATTACTTTTGGTAATATGTTTTCAAGTGCTCTCCTAAAATACCCTTAATCTTAGTTTATGAGTCGTGCTAAATGCAAATAAGTTTTTATTAATTTAGGTCACTTTAGACAATTTTGTCCCTAACATCATGTAACTAACCACTCCCTTATTTTTCTCTCCTGATTCTCTCTCTCTCTAAAACTTATCATTCAAAATATCATAATATTACAACATAATAATATTAGTTCTAATAATATTATTAACTTTAATAATATTAATAATATTATTACTCTTATTATTATTTATTTTAAAACTATTATTATTATTATTATTAATGACTAATATTAATAATATAAATTTAGTAATAATTTATATTTCTATCAAAATATTAATTTTATTAATATTAGTAAAACATATTATAATATAAAATATTATTCAAAACAAAAAAAAGAAGAAAATTGCACCGCCCAAAAGGGGTGATAATACAGATAACCACCACCTTGAATGGGGCGGTATCAGTTTACAAAGCCTCCCTAAAAGGGACGGCACAAGATTGAAGTTTCTTTCATTCCACCACAATAGTGGCATAAATTTAGTCTTATACCGATCACAAATAATCGGCATAAATCTTGTAAAATAATATAAAAAAAAAGTTAAAAAAAATGTAAAACGTCGAATTAGAATAGTTCTTACAAACATTTCACATTTGATGGGAGATTTGTTGTTGAAATTTTAGAAAAGTAGAGAGCTTTTTTCTCTTTTTGGATATTTTGAATGTTAGGATTGAGAGAGAGAGAGAGAGAGAGAAAAATTGATGGGAAATGGGTGGTTAATTATATGGAATTAAGGGTAAAATTGTCTAAAACGACTTACATTTAGTAAAAGCTGATCTACATTTAGCGAATTCATAGTTTATCTATACTACATATAAAGTAAGAAAACCAAATGTAGTTTTTTTCGATTTGTCGTGCTAAATGTACGAAAATAACTTTATTACAAAAAATAATGACAAAGTAGGTACAGAAAATAATAGCAAAATATTTTTCTTTAATTTTTTCTTTCATTATTTTCCTCCATTATAATTTTTTTCTTTCGAATTTCAGTGTCTTTAAATTTGTTTTTCAATCATGTTATTCGACAAAATAAATTATGCAAAAATATTTAATAGCTAAGGAAATTTTTCATTATTAAAAAATAAATAAATATTTTTAATTTTGCAAACAAAAATGAGACATATGCATCAAGTGTGCTATAGTTTCTAGTTTTAATAACCATTCACTGCCAATTATTTTTAATATTAAATTATATATGAACATTAAAAATATTAATTATATTCTAATTATTAAATATATAAAACATGCACCATATCTTAGTGTGTATATATGTATATAGGTAGATAATATTGTACAAATTTCATGCACATGTATTCAGTTTGTAATAGATGTTAGTCTTCCTTAAAAATGAGATTCTATTTTCTATAATACAAATTTTGTTTATATACTCTCATAAAACAATGATATTAATGCCATTGAATTCTTAAGTCTTAATCAATATCTTTTTTATCTCTCAATTTAAAAATTTTATGGCCAAGGCTAGAAGAAAGATCTAAAGAAGTGAAAAATAAACTATCATGTTGGGTGATTATTGTTACATACAGAAGTTGTATATCGCGTCTTATTTTACTTTGAATTCCCTATTTCAATTTTTGTGTCATTTTCTATTTTATTTTCCGCCCCATTGCCATATCTAGTTGTGCTTCTTCAAAGTTCAAAAGCATAGTTCCTTGAAATATTGGAGGATCTTTTAATTACGATGTCAAGTTATGTGTAGTATTTAATAGTATAACACTCACAAATCCGTTGTAGTCTAGATGGTTAGGATGCTCGGCTCTCACCCGAGAGACCCGGGTTCGAGTCCCGGCAACGCAAATTTTTTAATTTTTATTTATTGTTTTTGGGTTTGATTCAGTTTGTGGGCCGACCCAGACCTGTTCGGCCCAGTAAGAATTTAATTCTCACTTTCAGCGAATTCTAATATAAATCACATAATAAATAATAAAAATAAATCAAACAGAAGATGTGCAAAATGGGCCTTTCTATATTAACCCGACTACACGCTCCAGTAGTCCGGTCCAGAACTGAGGTTATAGCCGTTACAAGGAGAGGCTCAAATTTGGACGGCTGAGATTGCTCAATTTCAAACTTTGCTTTCAAAAAGGAAGAAAACCCCTTTCCCTTACCGTTCATCATTTCTCTCACCTCTCTCTCTCTCTCTCTCTCTCTCTCTCATAATTAAGCTCTGAAATTCTCTCATTTTGCTTCTCCAATCCTCAGTCAATCAAGCGAAGATCACCTGTTTTACCGTAGTAATGGATGGTATCTCTCTCTCTCTCGCACCTGTCTGAGTTTACTGTTTCCATTTTTTGAACTTTTGTCGTTTTCGTGTTTTGATTTGTTACGATTGGTTTTACAGAGGCTGAGTGTTGATGTGATTTTCCTTTTTTTTTTTAATTTAAATTTATGCAGATCCAGTGGTGGAGCTTCCAAAACAAGATGCTGGTTTGTGTCTTATTCTTTTCTTTCTTTTTTTGTTAATTATGAGTTTCAGAACCTGTGAAATATTGGTTTACTTTTGCTGATAGTTTTTACTAAATTCTAGGGAGTTGTAACGTATGTTCGTATTTTGAAAAATTGTCCTCTGAGAAGAAACCCAAGTTAAAGATTTTACTGGGTTGAAATCATTTTCAAGAACTTACGATTTCTACATTTCGGCATACTGAAAGATTCAGACCGATTTCATCCGTCTTGAAAATTTGACCTAAGAAAATTATGATAATATAGATGACATGAAGAAGTTAGATTAAAGTTTGAGGACATATGATCAATCTTGAAAATTGTAAGAAGTTGTATTGTATATTCCCTTTTTAAAAGATTTGTCCACAGAGAAGAACAAAAGTTATAAATTCTATCGGGTTGAAGTCACTTTTAAGAATTTTGGATTTCGACATTTTGGCATAATGCAAGCTCAGTCCAATACCATCTGTTAAGTTAAGGGAGAATCTTGAAAATTTTCCACTTAGAAAATTCAAGATAACATAGATGAGTTAAGGAAGTTAGAAGTTTCAGGATACTTTGAGCACTGATTTTCTGGTTATGGATATTCTGAGCAGGTAATTTTGGAGGAAATGATGATTTTGTGGACACTAGAGGTGCCTCTAGTGACAACCAAGAAACATGTTCTTATCAGGGGCAGACTAAACCAATTTATCAGAAAATTGAAGATCTCAGCACCAAAGTACAGGTAAAATGGTTGATGATGGAGACCTTTTTAACTTAGCAGTTTCTTTTCTATGTAACCCCCTCTTAAGCATTACTTCTACATCCAGATGATTAGGAAGGAGCATGCACTTTTGTGCAATGAAGTAAAAGGCATTACTGTTGAATGTTTATTGGGCTCCAAAGCTTTCTCTGCTATTCAGAATCTTAGTATGTCGCCTCTTCTGGATTATCTTACAGCTCCTTCTGATTTTTGAAGGATTTTGGTCCATAACTGACTGTCTGTATGATGTATTCATTCGATTTTAGGCACGGAGCATGAACTTCTCAAAAAGAAGTACCATGAAGAGTGTGAATTACTGAAAAAGAAGTACCTTGAAGAATGCTTAGAAAGAAAGAGGCTTTACAATGAAGTGATTGAACTTAAGGGAAATATTAAAGTCTTTTGTAGGTGTAGGCCACTGAGACAAGACGAGATCGCAAATGGTTCCACTTCTGTCGTCGATTTTGACTTGTCTCAGGAAAATGAGCTACAGATCACTTCTTCTGATTCTTCCAGAAAGCTATTCAAGTTTGATCATGTATTCAAACCTGAGGACAGCCAAGGTAATGTCGTACATACCTTATCTGTAAGCTGCTAAACTCTTCTTTTGATTGTTCTGTATCACTTACATTATTAAACCCATTATATTTCTAAAATGCAGAGGCTATCTTTGAGCAAACTCTGCCAATAGTGACGTCTGTCTTGGATGGTTACAACGTGTGCATATTCGCCTACGGGCAAACAGGTACAGGCAAGACATACACAATGGAAGGAACACCAGAAAATAGGGGGGTAAACTACAGGACTTTGGAGGAGCTCTTTAGGGTATCTAGTGAGAGGAGAAGTACCATGAGATATGAATTGTTCGTCAGCATGCTAGAGGTTTACAATGAAAAGATAAGGGATCTTCTGGTTGAGAACTCGAACCAACCAGCGAAGAAGTAAGCTTCCTTTTGTATCTGCCTGTTTTCTCTTTTCTTTCGGAGCATTATCATTGTGTCTGGATCTCTAGGGAGAGCTTATGCATAAAAAAAAATTAGACATTTTTAGCTAGCTATTATTTTCTTCAGTATGCTAGAGATCTTTTAAAATTTCAAATTGAAAAAAATAATTGAATGAAGTTGCATCTGGTAAAGAAAATCGGTGGAACTTGGAGAAAGAACCTCATTTCGTGGCAGTAGTAAAAGATTAAGAATGCATTTATTTGAATGATAAAACTGAAACATGACCAGAAAAAAAAATGATGATCTGTTTGAATTTGAAATCGAACACTTTTTACTGAAAAGGATCAAAATTGGCAAATGCAGGTTGGAGATTAAACAATCAGCTGAGGGTACTCAAGAAGTCCCTGGACTTGTTGAGACTCGTGTTCACGGTACAGATGAAGTTTGGGCCCTGCTCGCATCAGGAAGTCGCGTAAGATCTGTAGGATCGACCAATGCGAATGAGCTAAGTAGCCGTTCTCACTGGTAACTATGAGCTCCTTCAGCTGTCTGCATTGCTTTTTCTAAAGCGCATTTGCAGTGTAATGGAATTAATGATCGTCCTTTTTCATCCTAAATAATTTGCAGCTTGTTGCGTGTGACTGTCATGGGAGAGAACTTAATAAGTGGCCAAAGAACAAGAAGCCATCTGTGGTTGGTTGATCTGGCCGGAAGCGAGCGAGTTGGTCGGATTGAAGTTGATGGTGAAAGGCTGAAGGAATCACAGTTCATAAATAAATCCTTATCAGCATTGGGGGATGTTATCTCTGCTCTTGCTTCCAAAACATCTCATGTTCCATACAGGCATGCCTTCTTTTTTTCCCTTTCTTTGTGTTTGTATGTGGCTATATACTATTCCAACATTGTTTTTAATTTGTTTATTTTGCTGAAAAACCAGGAATTCAAAACTCACTCATATCCTGCAAAGTTCTCTAGGTGAGTTGCTTGAATCTTTCTATACGTGGCTTCACACGTACTTTTACTCTTTGTAGTAATTGTGCTCTTCTTGATCGAATTTCCATGGATCAATGCAGGAGGAGATTGTAAGACTTTGATGTTCGTCCAAATCAGCCCAAGTGTGGCTGACTTAGGAGAAACTCTTTGCTCCTTGAATTTTGCGATTCGTGTTCGGGGAGTTGAACATGGGCCTGCTCGGAAGCAGACAGATCATACCGAGCTCTTAAAATACAAGCAACTTGTATGACTGGACATATCTTCTCTAAAATCCTTGTGTATTTTCTGAGAAGTCTTAAAACTAATCTCTATTATGCATGCATAAACAGGCAGAAAAAGCAAAACAAGATGAGAAGGAAACCAAAAAGTTGCAGGACAATTTGCAGTCTTTGCAATTAAGGCTTGCTGCTAGAGAACATATTTGCAGAAATCTTCAAGAAAAGGTATAAGGAATACAAGTGGAACATCTCTATTTTGTTGTCACTCAAAATAAACTGGTATGTTTATTGGTCTCAATGTTTATTAGGAGCTTAATCTAACGGCTTCCTGCTCTTTCTGCAGGTACGGGATCTTGAGAACCAATTAGCTGAGGAAAGAAAAACAAGATTAAAACAGGAAAACAGAGTGTTGGCTTCAATTTCTACTCAATCAGCTTTATCAACATCCAATCAAGCACAGAAGACGTCAACCGATAAAAAACCACCTCTGGCTCCGACAAGACTGAGGCAGCCACTTCGAAGAATTTCAAACCTTATGCCCATTGCTCCTCCCGGTTCCTCAAACAGAACACGGATGTCTGTTTTACCAGTCGTCGATGAAGATAAAGAGAATATATCAAGAACATTCATGAAAGAAAACAAAGGAAAGCTGATTTTGAAACCAAGACGAGGCTCTATTGCCGTAAGGCCACCTTCTGTGCCAACAAGTGAGGTTCGTCAGCCCAGAAGAAGAGCTTCCCTTGCAACTATGCGACCTGAATCCAACACAAACATTACAACTCCACTTCACGGCTCTAATGTTAGATCTAGGGCTGATCGCGTCATGGGCCGACAATCATTTGTCTGGGACCCACAAAGAGTATGGAGAACATCAAGAGTATCTTCCCCATTGCCACTGTCAAGGCAACTATCGACTGCAACAATAGAAGCAACAACACCCGTTGGTCCACGAAGTAGTAAATTTAAAGGAAGTCCTCCTTCAATGGCAGGGTCGTGGAGGCCAAAGCATCCAACAGTTGTTGCACTGCAAAAGAAGAACCTGGTTTGGAGTCCATTGAAGTTGAGAGGCATGAAAAATAACAGGAAATCATTGTTGTCCACTTAAACCATATCCTCTAAAGTCGAGAAGCACGAAAAGTTACTGTCCACCTGAAGCAACAGCTTCAAACTTGTATACTTTCTCTTGGATGTTCTTTTTTACCTTTGCTTTTGTAAGTTCTGCCAGTGTATGCTCCCTGCTTACAGGTATTGGATCTTGCTTTCTGATCATCAAAAGTTACCATGTATTTTTTGGATATGCTTGAAAATTGAAATGCTATTCTTTTAGCTTAACCCCAACAATTTATCTGGAAAAGGATTTTGTGAACTTGTTTCCTCACTCTCTCTCTCGATTTTTTTTTTTTCCCTCTCTCTCTAATTTGTATTTGCTTTGTTCTTTCTTTTATGGTCAATTTTTAATACATGTTTGTTATCATTTGACGAAAATGGTTTTCAAGGTTCCAAGTGTCTAATGCTGCTTCTGCTTTGAGAAAAAGTTTGACAAAAATGAGTAAGGAATATTTGCTACTAGAAAACAAAAAAATGTTTGAAAAACTGTATTTAGTGCTTGAAAAAAATAAGTGATTTTTATTGTGAATTTTTGTTTGAATTCTCACTTATAATCGGTGTAAGTGAATTTTTATTGGCGAAAAGTTTGAATTTTTATTTGCTACTAGAAAACAAAAACATTTTTGTTTGAAAACAAAAAAATGTTTGAATTTTTATTGGCTAAAAGTTGACAAATGATTCTGATGAAAAGTTTAAGAACGCAAGTGGAAGCAAGGTGATAAACGGAAACTCAAACATAAACCACAAGAAAGCAAAACAAGAAAATATTTCTATATTTATCAATCAAATACCACAATTCATTATAAACACAGAAAAAGTATCTCAATATGAAAGCAAACAAGAAACGAACATATATTCTCAAATTCTCCGAGGTGGGAATTGATCTAACGAAGACACCGGACGCTGTTTAAGTCCACTTACAACGCTCACTCCCTCGTTTTTCTGTACAACTTTTCTACTTCTCAATGGTGAAACTAACCTGTTTGCCAGCCTAGATGGCGAAAACGACCTTCTTATCTTTGCTACTGCATCACCTTCATTCTTTCTTCCATCGGTTCTATTTCTCAATGGTGACACAAACTTATTTGCCAGCCTAGATGGTGAAAACGACCTTCTCATCTTTGCTGCAGCTGATGCCTTGGGAGAAATAGAAACGGGAGGGCCTTTGATTTTCACTTGGAATTTTGAAGCAGATGGAGGGGACTTTATCAAGAACTTATGTGGAGTTTGTCGACTTCTTACAATCACCGGTGACTTAGTTTTTGAAAACTTTTGATGTTTCGATGTAGGCGAAGAGTGAAACAAAGGGTTGGGAAATAATACTGTCTTTTTAACCCATGGCCTATTTCTTGGAGAAACCCTGTTAGCTATATACCTGCAGTTCTCTTTGCCACATTCTGGCGAAGTCTTGAAGTTTATGCGTGATTTGGCTCGATGAATAGAGGGCATATTGGACTCGGACCGTATTGATTGTAGGACAACTTGTTTTTCTCTCTTTCGTCGTGCACGAAGTTCAGAGAGTTCTGCGGTTGGTTTTTGCTTTCGCCTTTCTGTTAATGGAGTTTTAGGGTCATCAGCGACTGGTTTGGCAGCCTTCGAAGAAACGGCTTCGACTATGCTTCGTGCAAATTGACTTGCTTGTAAGATTTCTCCTATAGTTTCTCCCAAGAGCATTGCCGGCAATGACATTCGCTGCCATTCTTCTTTACAGAAGCAGAAGTATATGTCAAAAAATATATTATGTTACAAAGTGCTTATAAGCTGTTAAAAAAAGTGTAGAAGTTTTTCCCAAAAAAAGATCACAAAATAAGGTTTTAGGAACTTACAAGCTCTTTTAGAAAAAGTACGGAGAACCTAACTTAACATAACACACTCCCTTAGTTTTAACTAAGCTCTTTGAGAAAAAATACAAAGTTCCTAACTTACCATAACATGCTCATTCAATTTTAACCATCTTAATAACAAAATGGCTATTACTAAAAATCTTATAAGCTCTAATATCTTTTTATCCAAACAATTTTTAAAAATAAGATCTAGCATCTTATAAGCTTTAAAAACATCTTACAATATGTATAAGCTTATAAAATAT
This sequence comes from Handroanthus guayacan, assembly GCA_014898755.1. Taxonomy (NCBI): domain Eukaryota; kingdom Viridiplantae; phylum Streptophyta; class Magnoliopsida; order Lamiales; family Bignoniaceae; genus Handroanthus; species Handroanthus guayacan. Next base: position 126,606 of record JACFYI010003762.1, read on the forward strand.
TCTAAATAAACTTAGCCAAACACCCTCTTAATCTGAAAACTATGAAGAAAAATGGCATGTAGGGTGAACGAGAAAAATGAACAACCTGTGTTTGTTGGCAGTTTTCCAGAAGGAGACCTTTGAGAATTAGCATTTTTAAACCTTCAAAATGACAAAGGGCTGAAGTTTCAGTAGTCAAATGACAAAAGTATACATGAAATATTGTTTAAAATCTAAATAAAAACAAAAACCTCCAACATTGTAGACTTATCCAAACAAAAGACAACATTGTAATTTGAAAAGAAAAAAAGGAAGAAAAGGGAAATGAATCTTTATTTCTCTCTTGTTTTTTTTTCATTTCTAACTATTTCCCATGTGTCTAACTTGCTCTAATCATACAGATTAAGCAAAAAGGAGAGGACAACATTTATTTTCAGACCACCTATTTCCTCTGCAAACCAAACCAATCCTGCATTTAGTACTTCAAACAAACAAGACACTGTCCTCTCTGTATTACAATCTTCTGCATTCAAAATCATCCACAAAAAATAAGGTTGTTATCTAATAAGTATAAGAGATCTCAATGAGGCTTTATATATATGTGCGAACACTCAATATTACAATTTGGGGTGATTCCTATTTCCTGCTCTAGCAATGAGAATATGGG
>JACFYI010003762.1:128965-147798 GCA_014898755.1 Handroanthus guayacan
CTCTCAGAATGAGACAGATTTCAGGAGAAGTGAAGTGAAAAGGTCAACAAGTAGGGGGAAGTAGCTTTCTGCAACGGATAGTACGTGTGTAGGTGTTTCCAACGGTCGAATTCAATTGTCGATAAATAAATTAAAAAAAAAAAAGGAAAAAAGAGAGAAAAAAGGAAAAAAGAAACGCATAGAAACGGCCATTCTTTAACTTATTACCATGAATATATAATTATGATTTTGGCATTATTATCACATTTAATACTTTTATTGCGAATTTAATTTTCAAAAGAAATTAGGTTAAATTTGACTTTGGAACATTTCAAAAGTTACCAAATTATTAAATTAGTATAAATGGAATATTAATGAATTTAAAAGCAAGTGTCATTATATTTATTAGCAATGTTTCTTTTGTACGTATTGATACTGTAGTTAAACAAAAATATTTGGGATTCGATTTCTAATAGTCTTAAGGCAAGAATGATATTGAATTTGTCCCCGTCCTTTAAAAAAAATAGTGTCACTTTTCCTTGTCATGGGGAGGTATAAGTTCTAATATAGCTAGTAGCGTGTAGGTTTTGTCGATCGTATGATAATATTTATCCACCACATGATAATTTTAGATCATTATCTTGGTTAATTCATGTATAATGTATTCGATCTTTAAAATATATTCGTATAACAATATTGATATAATATTCAAATGTAATCGCTTCTCTCTAGAAAAGAAAAGAAAAAAAAAAGATATTGAATTCGATTTTATATCACCTCTCTCTCTCTCTCTTAAAAAAACAAATACTGAATTTGATTTTAAAGTAATTTCTATTCAAAGTAAAATTTATATCAAGTTAGATTTAGATCTTAATATATGGGATCATTCAATTTAATTATCAATTATTTTGTATTATAAACTTTTAATAGAATTTTTTAGCTGATGCAAATATATTTCCTCGGCGTATTTTTTGTTTTTTTAGTTTTTATCTATATTTTCAAATTATTTAAGAAATTATAAGTTTGTCATAATGAAATTTTAAAATTTTATATAAATTTTAATAAAATAACAACTTATATTAATTTAACTTAGACAAACAATGAAATAATATAATTGAATAGTGTGTGTATATATATATATTATAATTTAAGAAATAATTTAACATAGTGATATAATATTATTCTTAATTAAATAATTAATAATACTTTTATATTGAATGACCTTAAGATAAAAAGGGTGCATTTATCCAAAACAGCGATGATGGATTAGAGAATTAAAGGTACTAAGTACCTCTTTCTTTAAATTTTAATAAAATAGTATTGTCCTCGACGAAGAGGCTTTCCAGTATGGCAATCAGATTTGAGCAACTATATTTACAAAGAATAATGGTCCTTACAAAGTCATAATATATTGTGGCACATATATATTTATATGTAACATATAGTTAAAATAAGTTTTGCAGCTATTTACATTAATTTATATAGGTAAAATAAGTTTTGTAGCTATTATCATATTGTAAAATGTCCAACTTGAACATGTATAACTAAACAAAGTTGACAAGTTGGCAAGTTATGCACCATGTCTCAAAGACAAACAGTACGTCTAAAATGTTTGCAAAGTATATGGTAGAATTTAAAGTTAAATTTTTCAAAAAGTTATATTTTCGTGCAAGAATTATGGTAATAATATTTGATCTAACAAATATTGCATAAAGTTTAAAATAATCGAGCTAGTTTCAAGTAAGAAAAAGATTTCATTAAATGCGCAAAAGGCGTACATGATTGAGAATGAGAATGAAAATGAGAATGAATAGGTTACTAACGGTTTCAAGTTCTATTTCACTCCCCGATGGGGGATTTTTATTTGTGCTTCTAACATAAACTTTAGAAAATAATAAATCATGAATTATCTTAAAATTTGTGATTGGAATAACCGTTTTTTAATTTCTTTTTATTTTGAACACAAATTCAAATTTATGACGAGCAATTTTTGTATGTCACGCATGAACCCTACATTGCACAATCATATTGTTTTTAAGTGTCATTGCAACGTGATGATCTATTATTGCTCTCTCTCTCTTAACCTCCTCTTTTTCTTTAATGTGCTTTTTTAATTTTTGTTAAAATTCTTTTCCAAACAATAAGTTAAAAGAAACTCATTAAATGCATTATTTTATATTTTTTTTCTTTTTTTTAAATATATTTACAAACTATACAATATTTTCTTCTTTCTTTCGTCCGTATTCCATGATTATTTTTGCTATGCCTATCTTCCTTATACAATAACGAGTCTAATAAATTTTCAAATTACATGGGTGTATACTAATTTATTATTAAATTTGAAAAATTATGCACAAGGTATTTAACACTTACAAATTTTCAAGAAGTTATCATAAAATAGAAAGGTAAAATAATTTGATCGGACAACCATTGATCCAACTTTAACGAAAAGTTAATTTCTTTTTTTTTTTTGTTTTTTTTTTAGAACAAAAAAAAAACCTAATTTCATGCATACAAGAAAAAATATCCTCTTCATAAAATGCACAATGATCGCACCCAATGACTCTGTGCATGAAATGCTAATATTAATTAATTAGTATCAATGGAATAAGTTGCCCCCCATGGGAAACCAATGTGTATTTAGAATAGGTTAAAAACAATTTTAAAATTTGAAATAGGGAATATTATATTCATTTACCAAACACACACAAAAGAAAACTCCAAAGCATATTTTATAACCATTTGAGCAGATATCTATACTATATATAAAACGTGAGGATCTTAAGTTATCATTTTGGTATGTCTTTAGATGACTAAATAGAAATATCATGAAAAATAATGGTTTTTTCTGTTTCTCTTTCAATATTTATTTTTCTATTTTATTTTTCTCTTTAGTTATAATTTTTTGCTTTCCACTTTTATTCTCTTTATATTTATATTTAGATCCATAATATTCTATATAATAAATTCAAGTAAAAATATTCAATATGTAAAAATTTATTATTATTATTATTATTATTATTATTATTATTATTATTATTAAAAATAAATAAATGTTTTTAACTTATAAAGAGAAAATTTAAACACACAGACTCACAATTGCCAATGTAATATAAAAGACAAACAAAGCCAATTCTTTTACTATAAATAATAGGGATAATTACCTCAACACTCCTGAAGTTTGGCAAAATTACAAAAATATCTACCTAAAGTTTGGATAATTATCATTACATCTATTACTTTTAGTTCACATTATGAATACTTACTATTAAATACCATAAATAAGAGGTGTAATCGTAATTACATGTTAGCTTAATGGGTGTAATTGTAATTAAGCGTCAGTTAAATTAATAGTAAAGAACGAAATAATAATCATACAAATCTCAAGAGGTTTCAGTAACTATGTCAATCCTAAGAGCGCCTAAAGGCAATTATACCCAAATAATAAGTAGATATTAAATAAGCATAGTAAAGCAAAATTACTAACCAAAACTACTATTATCCAATAAAACAATAACATACTAGAATAAGTAAAACATCAACAATCTTCTCATATTGTTAACCAACATAAAACATAACCAACAATTAGCAATTCATTGATCAATGTCTTTCACTAATCTTTATCAGAACAATCGAGTGCCACTTTAATATTTTGAACTGTGGAGCTTAACAGACTATGCAAGGTAGCCACAGACTCCATATATAGTTGTTTCGTTACCGGGCTTTGACACGCTAATATTTGAAAAGCAGCTGTGAGAAGTGAACCACTCGAGTTATTAGTAGTCGAACTACTTGAAGCTCCAAAGCTCTTGTAAGCAAGACCATCACCCGATATTACAAACCCTAATGGAAGGAGTGGTATTTTCATGGGGTCGTCACCATTTGCAACTGAAACGATAGCTGGTAACTCGATCGGGGCATAGATCATCACTGCTCCTAGAGGGTCGATGCTGCTCTCTTGCAACATGAACATGTTGTTCTCTTTGGATTCTGAAAAAGGCTGCTTTACATAGTGCCATTGATAAATTAGAAAGATTCCAATGAGGAAGTAAAGGATAGGGAGACCTAGCAAACACATTCAAGTTAAATGTGAATAAACAAGGAAAAACAACACCGTACCATTCAAACTATTAGCCTTTTTTTGGCACCTTCACCACCTTTTTAAAAAAAAAAAAAAAAAAAAAAAATCACTTTACTTGATAAATTTTTGCACGATGTTACCTAAGTGCATTTCTTGGTGGAAGATTACTTTACATGCATAGCGCGTGTGAATCCTAAGGGCATAATTGTCACGCATGCATTGCCTGTAAGAGATTCTAGGGGAGTATTTCTTTGGGATATGCAATTACACGGCGCCGCATATCTTTCGTGAAGTTTAGATGGTGAAGTAAAACTTCTTTTTATTTAAGTGGAAAAGTTCAAAAAGACCAACACTTTTGATGGTATACTATCTTTTTCCCAATAAACAATAAGAAAATACCATAATTAAATAAAGTACAAATCATGTAATATTATTCAACTCAATTCAAAATCAATTGTTGTTAAGTCATTATAAGTTTCTAGCACAGCATTGGACTAGGAAATAAATAACAGTGTGTACTTTTTTCTTTTGTAGTTCAAGTGCACATATGCTGCACAGACATCAATAGTTAACTATAATTTTGTTGGCTGTGCCCCAACAATTTTAATAATTCTCAATATTTAGCAAGAACAAAATTTGGTGTGTCTGATGTGGCAAGTAGGATGACATCTTAAAGGTGCAGACTGACAATTTGAGAACACTAATAGAAAGGATAAACAAACACATGGAAGTGCAATTCTTTTTTATTTCCACACAATAGTTTATGCATTTATGTCTTCACTTCGATTCAAGAAATGTGGTTCATAGCAATTAATGGGGAAACAAGTCTATGTGCATATATAGGTAACGTACAACTTCCATCTAAATTATTTAGATTATCGGAAGACTGTCGATACTAGAAAAATACAACTACATAATAAAATAGTTAATTTCTAAATTTTAATATAGAATACGTTATATAAGCCTTATCGGCCTTATTATTTTGCTGCACTTGTGTAATGTTTATGCTGACAATGCATCCAGAAATGTGTACATCTATGCTAATTTTAGCACGATTGCATTTTATTGTCATTTTTTAAATCACATTAATGCTATGTTTGGATTAAGGAATTTAGTGAGGAAAAGAAGAAGGAAAAGACAAATGTATGACAATTGAAGCACAATGTTATTTCATTTGATGCGTCAAAAAAGATAATAATAAAAAAATTAAAAAAAAATTACTCCTCAACGATTTCCTTCCTGAAATCCTAGATCCAAACATAGGGTAAAGAAGAAGCTTCATTTACATTTAGGCCTTAATGTAAAACACAGAGAGTAGAGGAAGTAACCTGGATGACGGAGATACAATTTCCAGAATGTTTCCCGGTTGAAATGTGTGTGACTACATTCACAAGGTTTCCATTGAATAAGACATCCCACTGCATGAAAACTCCATTTAACTTAACACTATATTTAGCGCTTTAAAGAAAATGAATTATAATTCAAGTAACGAGACAAAGTGAGTAACTTTTGCCGAACCTTAACTCTTTTCTTCTCATCTTTGAGGAAGTTGAAGATATCCTCTCTTGCAAGGGGAAGCCAAAGAGAGGTAGTCGCAGTAACAATGACACCATCAGGTTGGGCTGGTACATCACTTTTTCTAAGTGTGATTAGAACTCCATTGTTTTCAAGTTCTAACAGCTGCGAAGAATTGGATTTATGTGACATGCTCAATGCTTCACAAAAGTTCATCACCATTCTCTGAGAAAGCTTCATTAGGTTTCTTCGTCCGTCAAGTGAGTCAATAACTGAATGAAAAATGAAATTTATAGCCATTTCGAGCACGATTTTTGAAACTATCAAAACCAACATGAAAGGGAGACTTAACCCAAAAATTATTACCCCCTCTAGGTCCACGTTCAGGTGTGGTAGTTAGCCCCATTGAGAATGCAAATCTCTCGCACATCCTTTGAAGAGAGGCAATCCACCTTTTGGCTCCGTATGCTTCACAGCTACTTACTAAGTCTCTATACAAACGATGAGTGAGTGATTTGTCGTCCACTTGAACATGTTCAATCCATGTAACCTATCGAGAAAAAGATGTGTAGTAACTAGACATGGTAAGTTATTAGAAATTAATTAGTGAAAGCTAGGCACTTGAACTGGGTAGCAAGAGTTGCTTAGCTAAGCAAGCCAATGCTATAGAAGTGACTTTAAATTTTCCATGTGATTGGTTCAAGTATATTGTTCACTCTTGCCTTGTAAAAGTTGAATGTAGACTCAATACGTGAGTTGCAATTTTGCGAACAACGAATCATTCTAAGACATAATAAATAGAATTATTGAGGTATAGATTATTTACACATTGATATTATCTCACGCGTCATCGGACAATTCGTTTGTGCTATGCCACAGACAGCTAACTCTTTTCAGACTTGGTTAATGACATCTACACTAGATCATCCATACACAAACTTCCCTAAATGATAACATACTGTATTATTTGTGTTGCAAGAAAGACATGCATCAATTTATCAACAACACACGATGATTGGAACTCCACAATAATTACCAAAGTTCGTGTAAATAGTGAAAACCTGGCAAATTGAGCTTCAATGTGCTGTATTATCACTAGCACATAACAACATTAATCATCATTGTCGTGACATTGTGAAGAATGGAGATCAAATTGTATAAATCAAACTCAAATAAGTGGGACTATATAGAACTCACCGTTGATTTTCCACTTGACATATCTTCAATTATACATCCTGAAGGAAGCTTCCAACAGCGAGTAGGAGCAGCATCTTGAAGCTCTTTAATGAAATCATGCGATATGTCCACCATCACCCAAGTGCTTGAATTCAGCTGTCGGCAATATCGAATGAAAAAGAATTCTCGAGGAGCCACAAGAGGTGACAAAACGTGCATTTTCTCATACATCTACATCAACATAGTTGTCCGTTCAAATTTTATACATGCAGAATTTTCGAAAACCATATAACTATGGATTTGAGGTCTTTACCAATTGCAACGAACCACCCAAGCTTCCAGTATCATGTACTTCAATGGTCTTTGCTTTCATGACAATAGCAGGAAACATGTACTTCCATTTGTCCTGCAAAATTAGCAAAATACATTATCGCTCCGAACCAGAAAGTAGACTCTGATGGCAATGTGAATGATAGTCGTTAGGCTTTATACCACATCAAGAAGCATTTCAGTTAAATGTCTTGCAGCCATTGCCACCTCAGCTGAATCGTATGATGATTCAAACCGAGCACTTGCAGATTTGAAATGACTTGGCTTGGGAAAAAGCTTATTATAACTATCATAATGTAGCATATATCTCCCATCTGGCGAAGCCTTGATCCACACCGCTTCATTCACACGAAAAAGCTCTATGAGTTCATCCATGGCACCAACCGCTGTCTCAATAATGATGGGTTTATTTATCTCTTGTATTCCACTCGACCAATTAGATGAAACGGTATTCTCTGAATTCCGAAGCACATGTTCATGATCAAGAGGGGTAACACCACCACAAAAATGTTCTCCGTGCATATTTTTAAGGGACTTACTTCCAAGCAAACTCACAGTTGAAATTCCCATATAACTGGAAACTAAGCTCATCGTCCGCTCATGCTGAAAAAAATTATTAAAATCAACATTAAGAAGCATTCCAAAAAAAGTATCTCAATAGTTAATATGGAGCTACAGATACGAAAAATGAAGGCAGAGCAACAGCTCATATTCTTACAATGCGATCATCTCTTGAAATATAGTTTATCTTTCTCTTGATTTTGTAACAATCAAGTGCAGAGTCTCATGGTTTGAATCATGCTCATCATGATTCTTGTATATATGTTTGTATTCACCATTCATGTAATAAAGTCTTTTTGTTAAATACAAACAATAAATTTTCCATGGGCAAAATAACAATTACCTCTTCTTTCAATCTGAGATTTTCCATCTTTAACATCTCTAAATTGTTGTGTTTTTCTTCTTCACTGGGACCTGAACCATTACAAGATGGACAAATGATGTTTTTCAGTACCTCTTGTAATGCAAGATTCTCACAACGAATCTTTTCATTTTCAATCCGGAGGGCATAGTTGCCTGCTCTCTCGTTCTGAGCCTAAAACATATCACAAACAAGTAACTGTCACCACAATGGTTATAAAGTTTGAAAACCAACATACAGTTCACACAAAACATGTTTAACTTTGTATAAAACATAAAGCACCTTCATTTGAGTCCTTTTATTCTGAAACCAAAATTTTATCTGTTTCTGATCAAGGCCTAGTTCCCTGCTCAATTGCTCCCTTTGGTCTTTATCCGGATGTGGGCATTCCTTATAGAAACTACATAGATACCATAAATTAGAAATGAAAATAGAAACCAAAAAGAGAAAGAGAAAGAGAAAGGAGAATAATTAAAAAAAGAAGAAAGAAAAAAAAAATTTGATATATATATCTATGAAATTGAAGAAACAGCACAAATTAAAGCTTATAAGTTTCAAACCATCGAACAAGAAATTCTGACTAGTCCATATCTACTGAGAATCTGTTACTATCAGTAACAGAATGTTAATAAATTTTATAAATTTATAAATTTGTTACATTAAAACAACACTGAAGAAAACTAATATCTCATCAAAAATCATTTAAAGTCCCTCCATCGTATAAAGAGCTGTGCTAATGAAGGTTCGGAAAAACCAAAGTGAGAAAAACATATTAAAGGATAAAATCAAGTTCACAATGAAATAAAATATTTTTACTGAAATTAAGGTTGAAAGTTCAATGGTACGCTTCAAGCTGCTGAATCTGTTGGGTAGAGTGACGATGATGTTGCTTCTTGCCCATTTGAGAGTTAGAGTTATCTTCTTCACCCATTCGACTTCCTCCATTTGATAAATCCATCTCTTTGTCTCAAAGAAAAAAGAAGAGCTCCCTTTGATTCCGAAGTACACAAATTCAGAAGGATTAGCAAAAGAATAATCAGGGTATCATATATAAAAAAAAAAACTGGCATTTAGATTGTAACAAAGTTGGCTATTAGGGAACACCACATAGGAAAGACAAACACACACATGAAAATTGACAGTTTTTCTCTTGTTTCTATTTGAATTTCAGTACCTCTCCACAAAAATAACAAAAGTTCTACAGGGACTCTGTTACCCAGTAGTGGTGGGATGGAAATGAAGGATCAAAAGTACATTGTGCTCAATATAAAGGAAAATATAGAAACGCAAATCTTGAGATTTAATTTAATTCTTTATTTGAAAAAGCAATATGATTCCACGGATAATAATGGGGTAAAATTATTTGGTAATACAATCACGAGTTCCCTTTTATTTCAACTGGCTTTTAAGGTTGGTCAAGGAATTACTATTTGAAATGCTCCAAAAATGGCCATTTTATAGCACAAATCTGGCATTTATTGATAATGATTGTTTATTACTGCTCATAGGGATTTAGACAGATAGTTCATCAACAAGAAAAATATTGCACAAAACTGAATCTAAAACAATTATTCTTGCCATGTTACCCTTTAAAGTGTTTCTGCTGGCATTACTTTTCTTTGAGCTGAATTCTTAACCTTGTAAATATAAAAAATTAGTAGAATGTTCTTGTTACCACATCGATATGCGCCATTGCTAAACTCGGTATATGCTATGGATACAATACCTTCTTCTATGTGTGGATTATAGCTAAATGAAAACATTATATACGTCATTAGTAAAGATACTTCTTCTCTTTTTCTAGTAGTTCATCAAGTGTTTTTTTGATGGGTTACTAGTTCATCAAGTGAAATAAATATTTGGATATATATCATTCCCAGGAATTCCTATGATGAACAACATGTACATTCGTCCACAATCACCAAAGGATTTCCTTCAATTACATGCTAAACCATGTTTGGTGAAAAATTAAACTTGATGATATTTTCTATAAGTAAATAGTTGAGTAATTGTGAAAATCTAGTATCAACATATATAGTCCACGTTTCATTAGTTGATACATGTTTTTCTTAAACCTCCGTGCACGAAAATTGAAAAAGTAACTTTTCCCAACCTTGTTACAGTCATTTTCATTTAGACTGTCCCTCAACTAATTGTTACCATAGAAAATAACAATTCTGTCCATCCAGTTTTTAATCAGAACTAAGAGGATACATAATATTAACTTCTGTATAGTTGTACTGAAGTACTAACCACACAACCTGCTTCCCGCCTCCCAAAATAATAACGAGCCTAAAGTCATACTTCCATAATTGCAAACAAATATAAATCAATATGAGTTATATTGACTTTCCTCAATATATAAAAATAGGTGAGAAATTCCATGATTACAAAACATAAAATGTTGAATCCATATCAAGAATTTTTAGCTATTCACATACACAAACACTGTGCTGCATTAGCATCCTTATCGGTAAGCATAAGTAATACTTTGATGCGTGTCATGTTTATTATTTATTTGTTAAGAAATACCATTTTTACTTCATAAAATTACATGAATCATAAATAGAGCTAGTACTGCAGATAAGTAATTAGTTCTTGTATTTGATTACTAAGTTATAACTTATAAAGCACAACGAACATGCTACAAATTAGTTGGAAATTGAACTTCAAAGTCGAATATTGCTTCATACTCTGCAATACAATATCTCACAGTAACATATGTATAGGCGACTGTATATGAGATGAAAAACGAAAATGAAACAATGAAGCTGATATCCCTCTACCGATCTTTGCTTTCCAGATTCTAAATATGCACAATTAGCAAGAACACTTTCCAGCTGATTAGTTTGAATTTCATTGTCTTTCAACTATAACTTTCAGCATAACGACAAAGATATTGATCTAATGATCAAAATTTAACTATTAACTTCGCGTAAAATATTGAAATTCGGCATCCTGGTGTTGTTTTAGCCAACTCCACATTGCTCCCTCCTCACAAAAAAAATGCACATAAAAGTCCATATCAATAAGCAATTCTCAATGGAAAAACACTTTTACTTTATTGAATAATCGATCAGATCAGGGTTTCAGCTGATGCAGGCAATTTTTTTCAAATTAACCATGTAACGACTAATTAGATTCGGATCTCAGTTGATGCAAGTAATTTTACTTATATTAATCATGTCACGACTAGTTATGTGTAATTTTCCACTCTTCCCCAATGTACCCAATGAAAAACGCGAGCCAATTCTAGAATACACTAACAATCAAGCTTCATTTAAGGGAAAAAGTCGTAAGAGTAGCTCTTACTGCATGAGGTACCAGCTGTTGCAGCATGATGTAGAAGCACTAGAGCTTTCCTTTCTATTTCTATTCCTCTTCCCTGCTTCATTTCCGTCTTTAGAATTTTCCCTCCTCCCACTTTGCCACCATTCCCGCGGCGCGATTCGCATTAATGTTGTTTTCAGCATTGCGCCGCCGGCTGTCGCCACCTGTGCTCCGCCGGTCAGCGCCTTCTTCATCTGGTTCCCTTATCTTCAGAAAGTGAAAACCATGGAGGATTATAGTTATGCTCATGAAAATGCTTAATAAATTGTTTTAAATTCTAGTAACGGAACTCAACGAGCATGAAAAATAATAACTTTTTTTTTTTAGGAACATGAATAATAATAACTTATAATTGTGGACATAGATGTAAATTTCCTATTTATAAAATTAAAAACATTTATTTATATTTTTTATAATGGTGATCTTTTTCGTAATTATTACATATTTTTGTCTCAAATTTATCATGTTGAATAATATGATTGAAAAATAAATTTAGAGAAAATAAAGTTAGAAAAAAATAATATTCAATTAAAAAATGGAATAAAAAATAAATATTAAAATAAAAGATAAATAAAATTATTTTATCATTATTTTTTATAACTAGGTTGTAATTATTTTTTAAATATATAAATAATTATTGTCCATTCATCTAAAAACGTATCAAAATAACTATCTAACGTGATCATACTTTATATATAACTAGCAGTTGTGGCACGCGTGTCAAATATTTTTTTACAAAATTAAATATATTTTATTTATTTTTAATAAACATTTCTTAACTCTTGAGTATTGTCGAAAAAATAAATTTAGAGACAAATATTACGTGTGAGCATGATAATTTGAAAAATTATTCTGATATGTGTAGCAAAAATCTGCTCCTAAAACTTGTTTTCTTTTAAAAATTTGATAAAATGATATTTTTTGTTTTAGTTTATGATTATTCTAATGTTTAATGTTCACATTTTTAAACTTTATTGTATTAAATGTTGTGGTATATTGATTTAGTTGGAAACCAGCATTTGATTCTCTTCTGCTCTTCAATTTAAAATGAATATGTCTTGTTATATATGGTTAATTCTGTTGGTGTGACGTTATGTCCTAAAATTTTAAGATTGACCATGTTGTTACGTTTTCAATAGCATAGGACCCGCATATTCAATACTGGCCATGTGAAACGTGAGATAATATAAAATGAGTAACTCAACAAATTAAGTAGTCAAATATTAGAAATGTATCTACTTTGATGTCATATTAAAATAGACTTGGAGCCCGACTCGCTCCAAAAGCTAGCTAGGACTGTCAAAAATCATATAAAGAGACTATAGGCATTGTCCATATATTTATCGATGTGAAATTATGACACATTTGCTTCATTTTGCTTTGCTTTTTATCGTTTCTCTCTTATTTATTTAATGAAACATAGAAGTCTTTGACAATAATTGTGTCACCACAAACTTGTTTGACTTTATCCTTAGGCCCCTATGATATGAGATAGTTAGGTGTCCCCATTGCCCTTCCAAATCAGTACACCTTTTGAATAAATATCTACCCATGTGGGGGAAGATCAACAAAATGCGTTTGGTGGTCTGCCCCATTATGATCAATGAGGAGTATCTTTGTTTCCTGTAGCGGCGGCCATGGACGGTTATTGATGGTGGGACTTCATGGATTTATTCAACAAAATCATTTATTTTATAAAATTCAAGAAAATTGAAATTATGATTTTTTTTTTACCTTAAATAAAATTGACTGGGATAATTATTTTTAAATATTTCACCAAAAAAATTGAAAAAGTTGGTTCAATGTATTATTTTATTAGTGTCATATTTGTTTGAAAGTTGTGCTTTATTGTATGTCTAAATTAGGAACGTTGAAATTTGTCTCTCGACAACTCAAGTTAGCTATTTGATGTCCCATAAAACCAATCCATAAAAAGAGTCTAAGAACTATAAAATATAAACACATAAACCAAGCCTAATCAAATTAACCCTAAGGTACTGAGTTTTAGACTATCAATCTCGCTACACGTTAACATTTCAATGTCATTAGTATGTCATATGATCTCTCATCTTGATCATCCGCCAATGCATTCAATGTGGCTTCATCTCCAAAATTGAAGTATCGTAGTACGACCACTAGGTACGATGATGCTTTATGTATCAACTGCAGAGAATTTATGCCCGATACTGTTGCAAGACAAGGATGATAGATGTGCCAAATCTTAGGGATAAGTATAAATGGCAGTTATATAGTCTTTCATACGGAATACACGCCAATTATTCTCCTCAGGATTTAGCATTCCTGCTTTTGGGGCTAGCAATTTTCAATCACACACATGGAAAAAGTAGAAAACACTGACTAATAACTAGAATTTTGAATAAATTTTGAAATGTTTACTTTGATCTTATATTGTTTATAATCTCAACTTGCAACAAATTCGGAATTTTAGCTTTTCTTTCGTCTTTGTATTGATATCAATGTTGCACTACGTAATTTTTGTTGATATTGGGTACATTACACTTTGATTTATAATCTAATTTTTATGATAAATGATGACACCCGGATTTCATATTATTTTAGTAATGCAATGATATCAATTTGAGTAATTAAATTATTTAATTTTGTGATTATGTTAGTTATGATTTGACTGAATAATTAAGAAAAGCTATATACTTCTATTTTTTAAATAGATTGAGTAGGTCGGGTGGTAGGTTTTCGAGTTGATAGGTCAACCCGATTCAAAATTAGATCAACCCGAGTTGATTTGATTTAGTTTGGGTTGAATCTGATTTGGGCTTATTGGGTTGAATATGGATTGGGTTCGGATTGAATAAATTTGTGTAATACCTATATTTTGGCCCAATTCGAGCCCACTTAACCTACCCAAATTGCCACCCTAACCTACTTTTATATTACGACCTAATGACCATATACTGTATTCCACCTCTTTTTAACTAATTTCTAGGTAACATTGATCATAAACTGACTATTGTTAGATTGTCCATATTGTTCGACCTCGGTTCAATACGTACTATTTGTAAGAATAGCTAAAGATTTCATATTTGGTTGATTTTAACCTGATTTAAATGGATATTTTAGGTATTTCATAGTTTTTTTGAGAGAAAAGTAATTACATTCAATCATTATATTAATATACACTTTTATAAGATCAAATATAAGCATTGAACAAGATAAATTCTCTGAACTATAGTACAATTGTCAAATACTACCATGCGATAAATAAAAATCCACATACCACTGGAGGAAGAGGTAAGCAGTGCTGCTTTATTTAAAAGATGATGACAGGTTTTATAATTATCCTCATCAAATTCTCAATTTTTTTCTACGTGATTCTGTTTTTCTTCATCAAATTTCACACATAACAAAAATTCAAGAGAAATTGGATTTAAAGATGACCAGCTTAAGAGTAGAGGTGATGATTTCAAGTTGTGTTCATATTTGCAAGGATCATGAGGTTTGAGGAAATTATATGCTCAATTACTCATAATCAATAAGCTCATCTAGAAATCGATTTGATGAACAAGTTATCATCGATAAGATCATCACAATTGAGTGAGTTGTCATCATGTTATTTCTATCTACAAACGACTGTCACTACTTAAATGATGTTCGTAATAGATTATGCAAAAATATAATTTCTTACTTTTACTAAAAGTTAAAAAAGACATATTATAATATAAAGTAATTGTTGTTTGAAAATCATCAAATAGAAGAAAAAGAGAAGTATAGAACGATAAAGACAATGTCTTTTTATAATACTGTCATATAAAAGTCACATCCTCGTTTTAATTATACAAATAACTTTAAATTGATATATTGAGCACTTGTACAAGCTTTTCAAAATAATATGATAAAATAAATAAATTTCATTATGGTAATACACCTCAACATGGGCATTATGGTAAAAAGACAGACAAAATTGCCATAACTTGTCAATTTAAGCTGCGGACTCGCGTCTTGAGGCTTCTTACCATTTAACTCCATAAAAAACCCTCAAATATCAAGCCCCACTTCACCTACTCTCATTTGCTCTTCTGCATACTTAGCGGTCAGTTGCAGGCGGAGATTTTTCTCTGATTTGCATCTCATTCGAGGGTCTCTTCAGTTTCATCTTAGAGGAGAAAGGAAAGAAAAGACAAAAGAGATTAAGACATGGCATTCGAAAAGATCAAGGTGGCCAACCCCATCGTTGAGATGGACGGTAAGATTCAGATCTTGTTTCTGTTCTTGATCTGTTTAGTGGAGTATCTTTTACTGTTGGTTATATGCTTGTGTGGATCTGGGTTTTTCTTTCCTTGATTTTCACCGGTTTGATGTAGCTTATGCATGTGGGTATAACTGGATTATGGATCATATTCTTTGCATTTTTTTTTAAGTTTCTGAATTAGATAAATGGTGTGAAAGAGAAAGTAGAATCAATAGAGATCTTAAATTATTTTCACTGCTCTGAGTATCTCTGTTTCTTTCTTGATTTTTTCAGTGAAAACTTTGGGACCATGTTACTTTATTGCTAGAGTTTTTGAGTTTTAGAATTGGCTTATTCTTAGCATAATATTTTTTCTGAGGTCAGCATGTGTTTCTCGAATGTCTGATTTGAAGTGAACGTTACATGAAATGATTATGTGTGATCTTAATGTTACAAAATCTTTTGTTTCTCAGGAGATGAGATGACAAGGGTCATCTGGAAATATATCAAAGACAAGGTAGTACATAAGCTTTGAAGCTTCATCTTGTTTATTTGATCTCTACTTTTATCCAAAGATCTAAATCCAACAGTGTGATTGCATAATGGCCTTTTGTGTGTTGATTTGCAGTTGATTCTCCCTTTCTTGGAGTTGGATATCAAGTACTTCGACCTTGGCCTTCCTCACCGTGAGGCGACAGATGATAAAGTTACTATTGAGAGTGCAGAGGCTACTCTCAAGTATGTGATCTCTGTGGTTTTTCTTTCTCTGAATAAAGGTGGTCCATTTTCTTGATTTCATACTTTCTTACAATGACATGTCTACATGTTTGAATCACAGGTATAATGTGGCGATTAAGTGTGCAACTATCACTCCAGGTATGCAGGCTTTAGTTTTTGAGTCTCTTTATTCTGACTAAGTTAACAACATAGTTAATCGAGGAATTGAGTAGCAAGCTACAAACTTCAATGTTTTCAGATGAAGCTCGCGTGAAGGAGTTCAACTTGAAGAGCATGTGGAAGAGTCCAAATGGTACAATTAGGAATATTTTGAATGGTAAGTGTAATTGCCCCATTGGTCTTTGTATTATCGTATTACTAAACAGTGATTCTGTGGGACTGGTCAATCACTCTGTTTATTATAACCTGGCTTTCCTTGCAGGAACGGTTTTCAGAGAACCAATTATCTGCAAGAATGTTCCTCGTCTTATCCCAGGTTGTCCGAATTCGCCTGATTCCTTTTTCACCATTTCCTTTGGTTTGCTCAGTCATGCTAATTTATTTGTGGGTTGCATTCAGGATGGACTAAACCAATTTGCATTGGAAGGCATGCTTTTGGAGATCAATACCGAGCAACTGATACGGTGATTAAAGGAGCTGGAAAGCTCAAATTGGTGTTTGGTATGTCCTGTATTAATCCATTTTACTTCATATCTGTCCTTCTTATGCTTTCAACATCAATGTTTCTTTGTTTCTGTGGTTTTTCTATCATTAACTGAGCAATGTTCAACTCACTTGCAGTGCCAGAAGGGAAGGATGAAAAGACAGAACTAGAGGTCTTCAACTTCACTGGTGATGGTGGGGTTGCTTTGTCGATGTACAACACCGATGAGGTTTGCTTTACCAAATTTATGGTAGAATTTGCAATAAGTAATTCTTTTCTCTGTAATTGATTCGTATTTCGAAATGCAAAATTGTGGGACAGTCCATTCGTGCTTTTGCTGAAGCTTCAATGACCACTGCGTACCAGAAAAAGTGGCCGTTGTATCTTAGCACTAAGAACACAATTCTCAAGAAGTATGATGGCAGGTAAGCAGTTTTCTTAGATTAAAGTACCAAAAAACTAGAAGCTATTGATTTATATATTTCTATCATCTTTTATATCGGTATAATTTAATGATTACTCTCTATCTTACATAAAGATTCAAGGACATATTCCAAGAAGTTTATGAAGCAAAATGGAAGTCTAAGTTTGAGGAAGCTGGAATATGGTGAATTTCTCTACATAACGTTGATTATATGATTTAATGGATAACTTTTTAATATGTCACTGGTTATGCTTATTTTATATGTAAAATTTTTAGGTACGAGCACCGTCTCATCGATGATATGGTTGCATACGCCCTAAAGAGCGAAGGAGGTTATGTATGGGCTTGCAAGAACTATGATGGAGATGTGCAGAGTGATTTCTTGGCACAAGGTATGGAAAATAAACCTTCAAAATCTGTAAAGATTATATATTTCATATTTTTGTTTCACTTTTAGTCATTATTTCAACTTTGTTTTTCATTTTCACAGGGTTTGGATCTCTCGGGCTGATGACCTCAGTCTTGGTACGTCTGAAACTCTTCTAGTTTTAAGTGTCCATGATGTCTTATGTTTTTAAAGACTCTTTTTTGATCCCATATGCCTATGTAAGATCTGTCGATTAGTGTATAGCACATCAGAACTGCATCAATCACAAAAAGGTGTTGCTTATGCATACATCGTCGGCTTGGATTTTGATGGGATATTTGGTTGGGTCGATTTCAGGTCTGCCCTGATGGTAAGACAATTGAGGCCGAAGCAGCGCATGGAACTGTTACTCGCCACTTCAGGGTCCATCAAAAAGGAGGCGAAACCAGTACAAACAGCATTGCCTCAATCTTTGCTTGGACACGTGGGCTTGCACACAGGTAATTGAATTTTATTTATATGTTTGAGGGATAATTACCTCAACAACCCCTAAGCTTTGGCCTAATTAGAATAACACCCTTTGAGGCTTGGGGAATAACTAGAACACCCCCTACCATTAGTTCACTCGATGGGAAAACTAAACATAGTGATAGTTGTAGACTCACAAATTACAATTAACACCTCATGTGCTTTGGAAAATTATAATAACACCCCCTACACAAGAGGGCATTGTTGTGGTCTCCTAATTCCTAAACCACTATTATATCCTGTTCAGTTTTCCGTTATCTAAACTAACGATGGGTGTGCTATTGTGATTTCAAATACCACAGGGGAATGTTGTAATTGGGCAAAACCTGAGGGGCGTCACCTTTTTTTTTTTTTGGTTTTTTGAACTAATTAGTCTGCATAAAGTTGCTTGTTATGCATTCGTGCTTGCACTATTTATACATTTCTGTTCAAATATCACGTGGCAAAATGATAACCAAAAACTGGTATGCAAATTTTTTAGGGCCAATTTGGATGACAATGCCAGACTATTGGATTTCACTGAGAAATTAGAAGCAGCTTGTATTGGTGTCGTTGAATCTGGAAAGATGACCAAGGATCTTGCCCTCATCATC
>JACFYI010003762.1:173860-208226 GCA_014898755.1 Handroanthus guayacan
CCTTTTTGGCCGAATATAAAAGTGTAATTAAGAAGGACAAAAACAGGCAAAATAATCAAAGTTGGACATATTGATTCTCAAATTTCATCATCATAATGAGAACACAAAGTTGAGAAGGACTAATGAATATATTTATGTGGAGGGTGTATGCGCTTGTCAAATTAAAGTACATAGTGTTTCCCAAAATAAATGGACATTATTATCAGTTTTGAAGAACAAGTATGAACCACCAATTTTCGTTAGTTAAGAAGGTTTTGAGTGGTCCAATGTCTCATGTGGGGGAGCATTTGCATGTGAAACACTCTCATATGAAAAGATTGCCTTAGGTTTCCATTACTTTCTTTTAGTAGTTTGTTTGATTTGAGAATTTTGATGAGGTAAATAAAAATGTTTGGGAAAAAGAAAAATAACATAAAAAAATAATATGAAATTTCAAGTTTTTTTAGTTATGTAAACGACAATGAGAAAAAAAAAAAAATTAACGACAATGGACGTTATCAATGTATAAGTGAAGAGGAGACAGTGGCAACACCACATGGGTTTTGGGGGGTCCTAGGACTACATTGAATTTTTTTTTCTTTTTTACTATAATATACAAATAAATATTTTTAAATACTATATTATAAAAGATATATGTGTAGGACTCTGCTTTTAAATTGGTAGCAAATTATTCAATAAAAGTTTAAGATTCTAGATTATGATAAGTTTGAAATGTGAAAGGTCAATTGGCACTAGAATTTGAAGTTTGAAGAAACCCTCAAATCAATTATTTTTGTTTTCTCTAATCAACATTTGAATATCAATCCAAATTATTCTATTCATAGCTTGTGCTCATTAGATTTCAACTAACTTTCAAACTCAAGCGATCTTAGAGAGTTAAAATTTTAGGTTTTTATTAATTAAATAGTATTTTAGTGAATTATTTTGTCAGTCTTCTCATAGTTTTTTGTATTACTGAATATGCAAATTTTTTCAATTATTTTGGCATAATACATGTCTTGAAATGCTGTTTCACTATACTTTTTTGAGAAAGATAATTTTTTAAAATATTTTTTTATCATTTAATACTATTTTGAAAGAACTCGGTTGAATAAAAATTTTGGAGTCGTGGCTGAGAGGAGAGAGCCAACCACTCATTATTTTGTTTACATTTAACAGAAAAAAAAATTATTTTTCTGCGGGGCGGATCTCTTCATGGGCATCTATCAAACCCTCTTCTTTATTTCTTTCTCTCTCTCTCTTTTTTTTTTTTGGTGGATAAGAGACATCCATCAAACCTTCACAAAACATGAGACACAACACAAATGACAATAGGGAGCAAGGTGAATTTTATCGAATCCCACTAACTATATTTGAAAAACAAGGTACAACATTCAATCATCAAAAAAGGACAAAAAAAAAAAGGTACAACGTCAAAAGTTATTTTAAGTACAAACTTGAATCGATTAGGTACAACCTCATTACAGTGCTGACGTAATGAAAACCGTTGTTTCCCGGGTAGCCTCCTGATCTTTATCACCCCTTTTCACCAAGTTTTCAAGCTCCGTCACGAACACTTCCATGGCGTTCGCCGGCAAACAGATAGGAACCACTATTCCGTTCTCACCCTTGTTATTTCTAAAGGGTATGTAAAAACTAGCAACGCCGGGAATCGCACCGACGCCGCCTTTCGCCGGTCCGCCGTACGCGGCTTTACCCCACCCAAAATCTACTTCTCCGAATCCCGCATGAATCACATCAGATACCAGATAAGTCCGCACCACTGTGAAATGAGGCCGTCCCTTGATTACCATCAGATCTGCAACCGATTTCATGTACTCTTCCGTCACATCGGATTTCGTCTTCCTCACGAGCTCCAGCGCGTAATGTAATGGATTTTTAGATAAATTCTCTGCGGTGGCGATGGCGACCGGAAAAGCGAAAGCGTTGCCGTAGTACCCCGCGGGGAGCGGGGGATTGAATCGTTTTCGTGAGTTCACGATGCAGAGGATTCTAACCTCTTCGTTGGGGTCCGGTGAGATTGCGATTGTACGACAACGCCAGAGGCAAGCTGTTAAGATTTCGAAGGTAGAGCAGTTGCGGAAGTGCGGCGGGAGACGGCTGCGGAGGGCGGAGATCTCGGCGGCGCCGAAGAAGAAGGAGCGGTGGACCATGTCATCGAGGGGGATGAGAGTTCCTTTAGTGTCGGGTACCTCGTCGTACTCGTGGTGCGTGCATGATACACGAGGGGGGTCACGCGAGTTGAGGAGGTGCCTTTCCCAAACTGGTGGAACCGAAGGGGCTTTGGCGCCCCGGGCAAGTTCGGCGACGGCAGTCATAAATTGGACGAGCCCGGCGGCGTCACTCATCGTGTGGTTAAGGCGAAGGGCGAAGATGAACCCACCGCACTTCAGGCGCGTGACCTGCACGTCAATTGCTTTCCCGTGTCATAACTAAGTAGAAATATGAAGCATATAGTAAAATTTTATTTTATTTAGAGATAATTCTCATGAGGATGACATAATTACCAAATATTTCGTAAAATTTGAATAATTATTATATTATATATTATTTATACACGATACAATTACACCTCTTATACATAAATTTACTTGTAATATTTCTAAATTTTTAGAGGACATAATTATAATTATTAAATCTTAGGAATTTTGATAACTATGTTCGCAGTTATTGTACGTTTATTAGGTCTACTAAAAAACATAAGTTGTGAAGCAAATTCCGACACTATTTGTATGTACCGAAACAGTGTTATATAATTGAGATCATGTGATTGCCAGGGAAAAAAAAAAAATTGAGATCACGTGAAAAAATCATCCAGTTTAGCAAGAATTGAAAAGTTAATAAAAAAATACTTTTATTAACATATTACCCATATTTTCCTTCAGAAGAAATTTAAGAATAAATAAAAAAATATAATGCATTTCTACATTGAAGTTGGAAGTATTTGCGAGTAATCTCACAAGTTTTTCAAAATTACACTCGAGTAGGAATAGTCATTGGAGAATATTTAATTCGAGTTTTAAGATTTTTAATCAATTAAAATATTTTATAGATTAGGCTCGATTATTAATATTCATAATTTCGAATATGTGCATCAAGTATGCAATTAAGCAATACTACCCATTAAAATTCAAAATGAAAAAAATATTTTTGTTCCATTAAAATAATAATTTTAAATATATAATATTAATAAAAGATTATTAGATAAAATAATATGCGTGATGTCTTAATTAATAATATAGAAATTTATATTTTTAAAATATTTTATTTGATAAAACAATGTATCATAATTTTTTTATTTTTTATAAAACAATGTATCTTTCATAATGAAGTAATTATAATTGTGAAGGGTAAAATCAAAAATCAAAATTTCATCTCCAAATTACCAAAGAGGAGTTTTTTCCTTTTTTATATTATTAATTATAATAATATAATATATATTATATACAAAGTATGAGACCAAATTTAGTTATTTTGGTAGTATATTTTTATGTTTTGCCCAAAATACCCTGTAAAATTAATTCACCTTAATTACTACCCAATGCACAAGAAAAAGTTGTTAGCTTACTAATTTATATGTTTACATTGAATTATTGTATATTTATATTAAATATATTGATTATATTCGAATTATAGAGTACATACAAATCAGGTTTGCATTTTATTTTAAAATGTATGAAATTTATATCAATTATTTTATAGACACGCATCGAGTGTGTAATAGATGGTAGTATATACAAACCACTAGACTTGAGTTTTCACGGGATATTTCTAAAATACCCTCATTAAATTTAAGCCTTATTGAGTGTGCCAAAATTACTTGTTCCTATAATTTAACACCAATACGTATTAACTTTTATCATGCAAAGTAAATACCTGAATAAGCAACAAAGGACAATCGAGAACTCCGCCGGAGCCGGGAACATCATAAAGCAGCTCCTCCAGGCAAGGGAACGGCGGCTGAAGAGCGTCGCCAAACTGCTTTAACGTAACGTCGGCATCCGCCTCAATGAACATCACGCCCTCGCCGGTACATTCCACCACCAGCTTCCGGGCGGCGCGTTCCCTCAAACGCCCCGCAAACGGGTAGTAGAAAACCAAGGCCTTAGCCACGGCGGCACGAATAACCTTCGCGGGGTCTTTCCCCTCCATGGAGGGGTCTTTCCGGTAGAATTGTATCACCGGAATTTGGAACCGGAGACCCTCTTGGTCGTCGATATCGGAAAGGGGTTTGACTTCGTACGGCGTGGGCTTCGCCGGAGGAATTAGTTCTGGATTTTGCCTTGTTACTTTGAACGTTAAAGTTTTGGAGGATGCCATTTTTTTCTTTCCCCCAGGAAATGTGATCTATAATAGTTGTGATAGATTTTATGTAGATTAGTGCAGTGAGATGGGTTGGGAATGGGATGGTATTTATAGATGATATTGGGGAATATTATTGATTTAAAAAATAAAAAAATAAATGAAGTTTTGAGTGAAGTTAATGGAAAATACTTAGATATTGGGGACATGTCATAATCTTTTAGGATGACTATTTTATGAGTCTTAGAAACTTAAATTTTCCATGTCACTATCTGTGTTGGAACGGATAGACTTATTATTATGAAAGTGTTCATATGAGTTTATAAGCTTTTAGCAAACTTCTTATAATTTGTTTGAAAGTTCGTACACTGTTTTCCCACAAAATTATTAATTTTTTGCAACTAAAAAATTAATAGTCGTGGTAAAAACAGTAATCAATAATCCAAATTAACAGTCATGGTGAATGTGGTGGTCATTAATCTAAATAGTCATGGTGAAAACATTATTTGCTATGATTACATTGAGGCAAAAGTGGATTTTCCACTACCTTCACAAAAATCACAGGTCATTGCAGTGGTGAAGTCTTAACAAATAATTTTCTACCACCACTATTTTTTATTACCATCAATTTTTGACAATATAAATTGCTCAAATTTTTTATAGTGTTTCACGGAGTGTTTGCAATAGCTTACAAACATTATTTCAGCTTTTAGTGGAATTTTAGTGGTTTTAGAGTATTTAGAATTAGTTTTTCTGTTCTTTTTTTTTTTCAATGTTAATGAGTTAAGCAGAACAAAAGTTAAAAGTAATTCTCAGCTAGTTTATGCAACTTTTTTTTTATATGCTTTTAATTTTTATTTTCAGGTATTCTCAACTTTTAATATAACTTTCTCTGAAAAAAAAAAGAAAAAAATTCTACAACTTCTAACGTTTTTAGAAAGTAAAAGATCTCACAAAACTTGATATTTTTTATTTTAAATATTTTAGAAAACATAAACAATAAATAATCATTGACTTATTAACCAACCTAATAACTTCAGTTGCAAAATTATTATTACCAATATCTCATATACTCTAAAATTTTATTTATATAACATCATCTATTAATGCCTTACAAATTCTAAGAGAAACTTGTAAGATACTTTAAATAAATTTAAACATTATTCAGACATCATCTAAAATATAATTTACATATTTAACTCTCATAATGCTTAAGTAAATGGCAGGTAAAGTCATAATCAATGAAATATACATGAAATTTGTAGCGGTGGGCCAATGCAAATTTGGTCCAATAATTTATTGGTAACAAAATATGAACAAAGATTAATTAATTAGTTGAAAGACTATGTGAAAAAGATTGGGAAATGACAAGAAATTGGTAGGTAGTGTGGGATACAAGTGGGCTATATCATATATAATGCCACTTCATTTTTCTTTCATTAGTGGACTTCACTGTTTCCATACTTTTTCGTAAACTTTCTTGGCTGCTCTGACCAAATTTACCGCATAGACTTTGATAAAAATTTAATCTCTTTTTATTTTTTTATTGGATAATTGTTAGTTGTGTGCAACTTTTTTAAAATTGCATTATGTTTGGTTGACAAGAAAAAATCTCAAGGAGTGGTGGGATTTCAAATGATTTAACACCACTAAACTTTCAAAAGGTCTTAATAGGTTTTATGAGATTTTTTTTATTTTGAGATTCCACTTTTTATGTGGGTTTTTAGGGTACTTTGCTAAATTTATTCAAAATGTCTTATAATTGAGTTCTGATGTTTTTGAAGCTAATGGAATGTTAAATTTTATTTTGAAATAAGATATAGAAGTATTTGAATAAAATGGAATTTTAGATTTTACAAGATGTGAATAATAAAAATTTAATCATTTATATATAATTTGATTAAAAATGAAGGAGCACGTCTGTTGTCATCTTATAAACCCTCTAACATGTTATCATGACATGTTTTCAAGAGTTATATGTTCATCCAAGAAACTTCTTGGTTTCTTATACTACTTTTTTTTGGTTATTTTATTTTATCTTTTTTTGGATGTGTACTTTGATTTAATTGAATATAATGATTGTACTTAATTATTCAATTTCCCACTAAGTCAAGCTTATTAAGACTAAACTAATTTAGATCTATGTAACAACAAACTAAATATAAGCTAAATTCATGCAATTAGTTGGCTCATGCATGGTACTAATTAAAATAACATTATATATATATATATATCTATTTATCCTAACTAACCATTAAAAAAATTGTTGGCCGGAGTATCCATGCAGCTTACAAAAATATTTAAAAAAGACCAAGAAATATAGAAATGTCAAATTAAGTAGAATCTTCAGGGGATTTACATGTGTTTCACTTGGTAGTTTATTTGCATAACTTCTTGGTCAATTATTTAAAGACTTTGACAATATGAACATCTTGGCTTAAAAAGGAGTACAAGTGTTACGACTTGCGTGGAAAATACCAAATAGTTTCACGTTTTTTGTGCATTAACTTCCTAACAACTTCTTGATTTGTACTTAAAAGTGACTGATTTTTATCAAGGCATGCATCATGAGAAGACATAATATGATGCTGTTGAATTCTTGTCCAACTTGTAGAACAAATTAAACTCTCGTAATCAAGAAGTTATCAGTTCGATTTTTATAGATGTATGGGTGTTTTTGTACCGAAAGGTAGCTGTGGTCCCGTGGAGATTTTTCTACTCCATGATAGCATTATTAAAGATTTTTTTTATAGTGCTAAAATTATTAATCCAATACATATTTTATTTTGAAAGTGGAAGGAGATATAATTAAAGACTAAAGATGTAATTTTTCCTTCTACGATAAATATCTTTTCATATATAGAATTTTGCTTAGCGTTGTTATATCAATTTTTTTGTAGTGTTGTGTATTAATGTTGCGTGTGGTTATTATATTGAGGCAATAATTAAAAAGGATATTTCTTGATAGATTAAACCATTTGAAAATTAAATTCTTTTTCTGTAAAAGTTTTTGCCGATTTTTTGATAGAATACTGACAATTTTCTTTTTTTCATCAGGAATTTTCTATGAAGTTGATCGGCCAATAACGTATTTTCTCGCAGAGATCAAAATATTTATCTAATAATATAATTAACCTATCTCATCTCTCTCATCGAGTTTTCGTGAAAAAATTCATACAGAATTAGTGATAATTAGGAGAGTGAACTATCCTTTTATTAATACTCAAAGGTATTATCATATCAAAGTTCACTATGCCATTGTAGTACATAGATACACACACATATATATATATATATATATGGATGTAATAATTTTCTTCTTAAGATGTTTATTCGTGATGTCAAATATAGAATTATAATTTTATGTAATTATTCAAATGATTTAAATAAATAATCACTACCCAAAAAAAAAAACCCCTGTTCACTAACAAAAAATTTGTAACAGATAGATTTCATTAAAACTAGACGATATCTATTATAAGACCTTAATGGGTTAAAAAATGAGCAAAATGTCTATGAATTACGGCACTTGCGACGAATCTGTAATTAATTTCTATAACAATTCTTTAGTTTGTGATGAAAAATTTCAGGACAAAAATTCGTTCTGTGACGGACATCGTTTCCATCAAAATTAATCAATGACAAAGTATATACTAACAAATTTGTGACGAAACAATTTATGATGGATTCTTAATTAAATTTGTATTCCCTTTAATAATGGGGTTATTGTTTGTAGTAAAAAATGGGGTTAACAAAAAGAAAATACTTTTAACTTCTTCGAAATATATATAATTAATTAATAAAACATATATTTTACATATGTGTATTTAGTAATAAAACTTCAATCAAATTAAAGAAAGGTAAATAGAAACCTTGATTTTATATCCTGGTAAGTTGCTCAACGACATGATAGAACAATTAAAATAAGTTTTATCCATAAATTAATTGTATGTTATTTTTCTGGTATTTTAAACACAAGGAGTGATATATACACTCATTTTTAACAGGAAAATTACTTCCAACATTCTCTAAAATTCAACCTAACTACACAACACTCAAATTACAATGACATCTTGTCATCATTAGATTAACAAGAATTTACTTAGTAATTAAGTTTCAATCAATTTATTACACTTTCGGGTATCTAAATGTAATATATAAGGGATATTATTATAATAAGTTTTCGAATCTACGAGCGTACTTTTATAATTAAGTCAACCCGCATGGAGTCTTGAGATAATTATCTCTTGTTAAAAATACAAGAGGTAGAATTAAGCAGCAGCTTATAAGTTTTAAGTTTCTTTGAGCTTCTAGCTTAAATTGGCTTGCTTCCTACTGCTTTAATTGGGGCCAGGGGCCCTTTTACCATCATTTTCAGCATTGCCGTGAGGCCACGACCAACTTAGAGCATGTTTACGTCGAATTAGGGTCAACTGCACACTCGAAGTGTGTTCACAAAATAAATTGAATATAACATATATATATATATTATTGTAAGATAATCCACATGGAGTGTATAAATATAAAAATTAATGAATTATGGGTTGTTATCAAAGTAAGTTAAAGTTAAAGGTATTTCAGGAAATATTTATTAAATATTAACAAATAAGAGCTCACACTTTATTAAAACTAGCGTTTTTTACACACTCGATGTGTGTAATAACAAAAATAAAATATTATATATATACACACACATATATTAAGATATAATGCACACTGTACCTATTTAATAATAAGAATATGATTGATGCTTTTAACTATCATACAGACGTAATTCAACATTAAGAAAAAATTAGATTGTAGCTGGTTAATAGAGCAAGTTAGGATTAAAAATATTTTAGGAAGAATACATGAAAACAAACCATAAAAATAACTAAACTAAAATTAGGTTGCGTATAGATAATAAAAGTTACTTTTTTGGTGTATCTTTTCATTAGAAACAACATTTATTTTTATTTTCAATTCTTCGTGCATCTATTTATGATTTTATCATTCACATTTGATTGACATAATATTTCCATTTTCACTCCAGTATTATTAAATATAAAACTTACACATTTCTACACATAAAAATAATAAATTTAATAATCTTTCATCCTTATACCTATTCTGCTCAAAATGATTTTTTCTATATGCCTTCTAATTTCCACTTATTTCTTTTATTTTCTTTTCATGTCTTTTTCTCTCTTTTTGTCCATTTCGTCACGGATGGTCAAACGACACCTTTAGTAGTTTTCATTTTGTTTGTCTTCCAAGTACCAAACTATTGAGGATGACAATACAATTATAATGTGTAATGGGACTTTCCCAATTCCTATAAGGTTGTACATAAATAATGGAGAAATGTGTTTCACATTAAAAGTTTTTTTATACATGAATTCATTCTAAATTTAAAAATAAATTTATTTAATCTTGTGTTTACATAAAACTAATAATTAACTATCTAAATGTGTGATATTATTGATATACTAGATTTATGCATCGAGGATTATTCTTTCTTCTTCTTCTATTGTTCTTTTTTTTTTTTTTTTGAGAATAAAAAAAATATTGAATATTTACATTCAAAAAAGTAATAGTCGTAATAGAAATAATAGCCAAAATCATGGAAAAAAGCAATAAATGAAAATTTTGGAACAATTAGAATATCGAAATTGTAAAATCCGCATACAGATTATCATAAAAAAGACTTTAGTAATTACATTTCAGTGACCGATACTGGGGTCATTAACTTGTGTCAACTCAATAATCAATAGATGACCAATTTATTTATAATTTTGAACAAAAAATTAATGATTAATCAGTGACTACATTCATCACCAACCAATTGGTGACCAGATTATTTATGGTTGAATTTTCTTTTGGTCATTAACAGGTCACTATTAGTGATTGGATTTTCTCTTGGTTATTAGCGGCTCACTATTAGTGACAGCCTTTTTTTTTTTTTTTTTTGGAGAAGCGATTACATTCGACTGTGACCCCATTTTTTCGATCACTAAAATATTGAAAAATAAATTAAGAAATCTTACTTTCTTAATATAATATGAAATTATAGTATTTTATTTTGAAAACCTATCCATTCGTCTTTGAAAATCTTGTCAAAAGATGCACATATCTCTTTTTAAAAAGCACTCACAATATTTTAAAAAGTTTATAATAACTAGTAAACTAAACAATCTATATCTAATTATTTTAATGTTACGTAGATAGATTGAGTTTGACTTAGGTCTAAGCCATTTCATCAAAATAAATAACTAAATAAATAAATAAACAATTAAACAAACAAATAAATAGATAAATTAGTAAAGACGAAAGTCTAAGCCACGGAATGGGGCCAGGAAAATTTGGCCTTGTAATTATTGGAAATAACAACCATTGACTGGGCGGGTGTTTGGATTATAAATTCCTCAAAACGTCTTATCGAATGTTTAAAAGTCTATAAAATTTAATGAAGTGTTTGATAATTTTTTCAAAATATTACATTAACTCTCACAATAAAGTATTAATATAAAGGATGGCAACAAGACGAGAAGCTAAAGAGGAGTGTAATCCCTGTTCCCATTCCCATTGCTCAATGCTATCCCCATTCCCGTTGCTCAATGCTATCCCAATTCCCGTTTTGGGGATGATTTTCATCCCCATCACCAACTCACCCGCTTTCCATCTGTGTCAAGGTTCTCATTTTCCTACTAACCCCATTTCTATTCCCAGCCCTCAGTCCCATCCCATCCCCACTCCTATCCTCAACCACAAAAAAAATAAAAAATAAAAAATAAATGATGATTAACAAAAAAATAATTCAATACTGTCATTTAAAAATTTAATCCAATGCCATTTTAAAATATCCATGGGCCAAGCTGGTGGGTTTAAGTGAGGTGATAAAAAATTAGGATGATTGAATAACTAGGATTATATATTGAAATTTTCGAAATTTAGCTTTAAAATAATATTGAATATCAAAAAAATAATTTAATAAAGTACAAAAATATATTTTAACTTACAAGGATTCAAGGACAGGGACGAGAACAAGGATATTAACTTAGGGATCTTTGTTTGGGGATATGGAATGGGAATGGGAACAAAAATTTTCCCATCCCCATCTCCCTCCCCAATACGATAAGGATGCAGCATTGCCCTCTATTTCCGTTCCTTTTCCCATCCCCATTCTCGTCCGCATCCCTGTTTCTTTCCCTCATCTCTGTTCACCAGTGGGACGGGGATTTCCCTCTCTATTAACATTCATAAATGTTATAATCTTATAAACTCTTTTAAAAAAATTAAGAAATTCCTAATTTATTTTAAAATTTTAATAATCACTCTTAATTTCAACCTTATTAATCACAAAATTATCATTACTGACATTTTATGAGCCCAAAAATTTTGTTATATCAAAACACTTCAATAATTTATAAGTTTATCCAAGCCTCCTTTAATAATTAATTGAAGCACTTAAGAGTTGGAAGTGACGAAAATTGTTCCGTAGGTATGTGGGCTATCAGGCTCGCTCCTTTTCGTGGAAAGTCTTTATCAATGATGGATGGAAACTTTCTTGGCTGCTGCTACTAATTGACCACAGAGTTCGACAAAATCGAATACTTTTTCTCTTTTTTTACTTTCTTTTCCTCTCTCTCTCTCTCCCCCTTTTTTTTTTTTTTTTTTTTTTTTTTGATGAATAAGAGTTGTATGTAAAAATCAAACGGGAATGTCTCCACAATTACCAGGAAATTTAATTTTGCTTTGTCAAATGGGCTTCTTTTATTCATAGAATAGTTTTGTCTCCATTCATAAACTCTTTTTGTTTTGTTTTTGTGATGGAAGACCGGGCCAATTAGACTACTGTTCCAATTTTGTTAAATGGGTGATTTTTTATTTTTTTTATTTTTTATTTTTTTTGGTGTGTGTTTTTGTTTTATTATTGATTAAAAAAAAAAGTTATAAACATCTTAAATGAGGTAGGTTTATATGTCAGTTTTGGCAAGAAAATATCTCATATTTTGTGGATGGTATTGAGGCAACACGTCCATCTTCCTGGAGGGTTGTGTTTCAAATGATAAACAACAAACTTTCAATAATTTTTATTAGGTATTGGTACAGCCAAACTCTATAATTATTAGATTTTCGATTAGAGTTCCACTTATGAATGAGGATTGGAGGGTACTTTATGTCTGAATCCAATTAAAATACTTTATAAGCTCTCATAATTTGTCAGATATTTGCGAAGTTTATAAGATATTAAATCTTATTTTAAAATTATTGAAATATTCAGATAAAAAAAAATGAGGGTTTTTAAAATGTAATGATGATAATTTTGTTAATTAATAAAGTTAAAGTAAAACACATATGTTAAGACATTAAAAATAAGTGAAGAACTCCTTATTTTTTTTTGAAGAAATGCGTACTAAAGAAAATCTAAGCATTTGCTATGAAATTAATTTCATAGCTTGGGCAATAGCCTAAAAATTGACTACACATCTTCCATAGAAAATGTAAATTCTAAAGATAATAAAATTATTAGCTATGGTCAAATTTCATAGTTAAGATTCAGTACAAGAGTATCTGCTTCAAAATCTGTAATAATCAATTTCGAAGTAGTCCTTGTAGCTAACTTTTTTTTTAGCTACAAAATACACATTAGTTAATAATTTTGTTAATTCTAAAATTTACATGTGTTACAAAAAATTTGTTGCTAATTTGTGGATGCAACTATGAACTCAATTTCTTAGCAATTATTTTATTTTATTTTTTTTGTAGTGGGTGCCCTGATTATTCTTTTTTTTTTTTTAGTAAACTTATAAAATCTAACATTTTGGAAGACCTTAACATACTATCTTGTAATTCATATGAGCTTATAAGATGCTTTAATATACTGAGCGAAATGATTTTTAATTTTAGAAGCTTATCATTTTAAACAGAATTCATTGTAACACTATTATCATGATATTTTATAAGGTCTTAATCATTTTATAAGACATTTTGAATAGTTTATAAGTTCACACCTTAATCAAACACCATCTTGTGTTATGCTAGCTTAATTGTGTGCTTTTGTTATGATTTGATTTAATTAGAGCAATTTATTATTTTTTAATTGAACTAAAATAATGATTCACTTAATTAACAAATTGTCCTATAAGTCGAGTTTGATTGGGACTACCAGGCCAAGCTCTATGTAACAACAAATTACATATAATTAAATTCATGTAATTAATCGGCACATGGAAAATACTAAGAAAATTATTAAATGTTACCTAATTAAAGTCTTCCTAACTAACCATTATAAAAAAATTATTGGCCTAAGCGTCCATGCAACTTGCAAAAATATTTAATTAAAACCAAGAAATATAGGAATGCCAAATTAAGGAGAACCTTCATGGGACATACATGTGTTTCACTAAAATTCTTGGTCAACTATATTGAAAAGTTTGGTTAGGTATGAACATTCTTTTGAATTAATGAGAAAAGAAACAAAAGCGTTATTAAAATAAAAGGCGTCATGATTTGCGTGGAAAGCACATAATTGATGTACCTATTTTGCCCTTTGAGAGCTTGAAAATGACTATAAATCAAGTGATATAATTAGACTAGGTAAAGGTAAGATATATGGACCCATAAGTCCATCAACCCAACAACTCCTATCCTAGAAGAAATAAATGCCTGAAGGAAAAAACAAAAAAAATTAAAGAGTGTACAATCATTTATTTGAAAAATGCGTTTTATTCTTAAAAATTTAGTGCATAACCAAAATTATTTTTGCTAAATTTTTTATAATATATATATATATATATATGCATCTCATAAATTTTTGCTAAATTGTTATGTTGGATATCTTTAATTAATTTTTTCTTGAATATATTGGATGGTGTTTTATTAAAAATAGCACAAGTATTTTAACAATTTCAAAGATAAGATCTTGCCAATATTGCCTCAGAAGGAGCTAATTTTGGAGCAGTCAACGGAAAGTTGTACCATGCTAATTGCCCAATAACATTGTAACATGAATTGAACGTATAGAGACCTTGCAAACCAATGGAAAAAGGCCAATAACCAGGCCACATACTGTTATCATCATCTTGTTTTCTTAAGTATCTTGTAATTCATTCCCATTTTGTTCACTAAATGGTACAAAGTCCTAGCTAAGAGCTCAAAAGTATGGGTGAGCCTGGAAAAGGCAAATAGTTACATAAATATCCTCCAAAAATGAATTTTTTCTAAACCGGTGTGGAATTCATGTCTTTTTGGTTGTTGGGTTCCTATGATCCGACTTGATCAAGAAAGTATGAGCTAAATAGGAAATAGTAGATTCTAGATTGTCAAGTGGACCTATCATTGCATGTCCAGTCTCCTCCGGGCTCTCTTATTAAGTATATGAAATCTTTTTTTTTTTTTCCCCCAAAAAGTATCGAAATACAGCCCATGGATGCTGTGAGGTTGTAATACCTGCGTGTGCAGTATTTTTTCTATTGATTCCTCAAACGGTAAATAGTAACGTCACCACTATTTGGATGAACTGGCACCATGTCCCATTTTTATAAGTGGTTCTATTCATATTCTCCACCCCTAATATCCCAATCTCAAAAATTAAAATAAATAAATAAATAAATGAAAAAGCAACATGGGGTCCTATCAGGTATGGAAATCTATTTGATATAACGGTTGGAAGAGAACTTTTAAATCTCTCAAGGGATTCCTAGAATATCATTAGATATTTTTCAAGGAAATATCTAGATACAACAGTCCATTAATTTCTGTGATATCATATATAAAGAACTCTCTATCTTGAAGACTACAAATTTCTACGAAATTGTACAACTATGAAAAATTCTCTATCTTGAATACTATAAATAGACTCTCGGTCATAACTAAAGTAGCTTTTACTATTTGCCAAATCTTGTTCTCTTCTTACAATACATTGCTACAACATTCTACCTTTAGACACCTGAAAGTTGCAATAGAGAGCCACCATAGCAAGCTTAATGCTTGTGTTGTTTTCAATAAGTCCTAACTCCTGGCGGGAAAATCCTCCCATGTGTATGGGTTGTCCGAGTATGGGCAATCTCGATGCCTTACCACTTACATATAATATGGAGAGGAAAAAAAAAAAAAAAAAAAAAAAAAAAACCAACAACAACAAAAACAAGGATTCATACCTTTTGAAAGCTAACTTTAGAAATCAAACTTGCGCCAAATTAAGCTAATCTGATATGCATTGTTGATTATCACAATGATGAATTGTTTAGCCAAAATTTATGAGGTATTCAATGCAAGAAAAGAAATGGAAAATTGAGGTGAAAAGAAAAGAAAAGAAAAGCGAAAGGGAACAATGGTTTGATGATGTAGAATTGAGGTGCACTTTGGGACACTTTTAGGAGGCAAGATGTTCCAAGACTAGATGATTATCTCACGATATACCGTTGGGAGTTCAGACATATCTTCCGTTCGTGGCAAATGGTTCATCCTATTCTTGAGAAATTGTTTTACTTAACAGGGCATTAGCTGCATTCAATCAGAAAAAGAATTTACTTATTAACTAGATAATTCATGTGGGATGGACATCACAATTAACTCTCTAAGCTTGAAGCTTTCATATCCAGTAATAGTATGAGAATCTTTTAGCCAAAATTTTATCCATATGAGATAGTTAAACCATATTCCACATAACTAGCAAGCGAACAACAATTGTCAAACATAAATACTACATTCTCATGACAAAGATCCTATGGACAAATAGCAAAAGAAAGAACAAGACTGGGTACAAATATTATATCCCTTTGTTTATCTAAAATATATAATGTGCATTTTTTATTATCATGATGATTATTAACTAATTATTTACAAAGAACTTTGAAGTAAGACTATGAAAAAAATAAACATATCATGATCCACCAGAGACACTCCCACTAAAGATCTCAATAGTGTCTCCTTGACAAACTTGATGCCATCTAAAAGATCTATCATCATCCATAACAATTTGTTTATAAATAAAAAAATACCCTTCTTGTGGAAGATCCACATTCATCACCTGGAGCTTCTTCCTCAGCTCCAAAACATTATCCAAATAATTCACCTCTAAGGGTATTTTCTCCGTCCCCGTCCCACATTTTGTGAGAACAAATATCCTTAACTTCCTCGATCCGCCCACATTCCCTGATGACGATCGTGATGTAGCCGGGGCAGGAGGTGATCGAACAATCACATCTACCTCTGATTTACCCGACAGCTCACACTCCTTAAGGGATTTATGATCATTCAATTCGATTCCATTTGCAAGGATAGCCATCCGGCCAACAGGGATCCCATCCCTTTCATGAATTTTATCCTTTAACTTTATGATTGTGTCATTAATATCCATTTCAGTGGCAAACCCTACTTTTGGAGACGGCATTTTCACTACAAGCTTCACCTTCGAGGAAACTAACGACTCATCTGCCACTTCCGTCAACTCCTTTTCGTCCAAGGGCACTAATAAATCGATTCGTGATCGATCAAGAATATCAGAATTGTGAACATTGAGTTCATCTTGCAATATATTTCCATTGAAAGTGAGAGTTTGATCAGATATGGGAATTCCCTTCTCTTTTTGGATTTTTTCTTTAATCTCCAAAATTGTATCAAAATAGCCTACTTCTATATAGAAAGAGCTTCCTGAACTTGGTTGGAAGATTAAATCCATTGAGAAAATGAGGACGCAGGAAAGGGGAGTTTGTTTGGGAAAGGGTTTATAGATATGCATGGTTGTAACAGTATCCGAAAATTAATGGATGAATTTTCAGTGGATTTAGGCTTATTCTGAAATCTCAGCATATCTATGTTTATATCTTCGTAACGAGATAGATTATATTTTTTTTTTTGTTTTATATTTATTTCTTTTAAGACACGTCTTAAAATGATATTTTATTATTAAAAATAAAAGTTGTGAAAGTGCATTGATCTTATACTTCTTCAACTAAGATTTACTAGAATTAAGCTAGCTTCGTTAAGATATACTAAGATTTAGGACGACTAGAATATTCTTGTTGTGTATCTAGAAGATCTTTGTCTAAATCCATAATTTACTAATAACTCAAAAAAAAAAAAAAAAAAAAAAAATTGTGATAAACTAAAAGAGAATAACACATTTTATTAATTTATCAATTCAAGTCCTTAACATGCAATCAAACGCCTCTTTTTAACTCTGAATCTTAATGGACAGGATCAAAAAAACAAAATAAAAGAAAATGTTTAAAATTCAAATCACCAAAATACAAAATTACAATGCTTCAAACAGATTTTTCGAAATATTTTGTTAACAAATTTCAAGATTTTCACATTCAAAAACCCAGATTTTTGACGAACGACGTTTGATCATAAGACCAATCGTTACTGCCATGGTGAGATTACAGGAATGGAGGTGGCAAAAATATGGCACTGCCTATTTATTATTTATACAGAGTATCAACAATATATTCTCCTTTACTACGTCAAATCTTACAACCATGAATATTTGATTCTGACAACTCTCCTAAACTTCCTCTATGCATAATTCAGAGAATCCAATACCTAGACAATTAAAGACATACAAGCAAGAATAAATAAAGTTCATCAGTCCAAGATTCCTCGCGTACAAAATTTTGAATAATTACCTCAACACCCCTAAAATTTGATTAAATTACATAAACACCACGTCTTTTTGCAAATCACAATAATACCTTCTATTGCCAGAAACATAACTTAATGGGCTTGTACAACATTACAAATAAACCCTCCAAACAAGAGATCTACTTTTAATGTTTTAATCAATGTGTCAGAACTTCAAGAAGGCTAACTATAACATTATCTGTGTTCCATTAACCGTCAGCTGAACTAACAATAGTAAATATTAGTAATCTCTTGACCCATGTAGTGTACTTCTATAACTAGATCGAACCTCACAAGGTGTTTATGTAATTATCCCTAAAGCTTGAGCATGTAATCCAAGAACATACCTCAACGGCTAGCAGAAATAAGCATACAATATAATTGAGAAAACAACCACCCACCATTTTGCAGATTACAAGTTCGATGGGATGAATAATGTCTTCATCAATCTACTGAAACGAAGTGTTTAATGTACATGAATTTCTGAACACATTTCAATGTACCATGACAGTAAATAAAAAGTCTGTTTGTATGATATAACTAACAGTCTTTTGTCTCCAACATCATCTATTTGAAATATAAGTTACCATACTAAATCTTGAGGGTAATTTCTTGCAGAAAACACATACATTAATTGAATAACATAATTAAACCCTCCTACCTCCATGTAGAACCACCAAGTCTGATAACCTCTTCAGTACCGCTAGCCCTGTTAGGGCCCTTGTCCTTGCCTGCATCATCCTTTTGATTGCTAAAGTCGCCGTATAGGTCTTTAAGCTTCGCGAGATTACTAGACGCAGATGTCTTTTCCTTGTTCTCATGTCTAGAGGGGCTAGAACGACTTTGATCGTGTCCACTATGTTCGTAAATGCTTCTACTCCGGCTCCTGCTTCTGCTCCGGCTCCGGCGAGAACTACGGGAGTATTCTTCACGGTCTCTCCTATCATAATCCCTTCTATAGCTATCTCGGGACCTTCTATCATAATCGTACCTCCTATCCCTATCTCTATCCCGCTCTCTATCTCTATCTCTTTCCCTGTCCCTGTCCCTCTCTTGGTCTCTGTCTCTGTCGCGATCTCGGTCACGATCACGGGAGCGATCCCTGTACCTTTCTCTGTCCCTCTCCCTGTCTCTTTCCCTGTCCCTGTCCCTGTCCCTGTCCCTGTCTCTTTCCCTTTCTGGATATTCTCGATCAGATAAGTCACGGCTCTGGCTTCGGTGACGATTGGGAGAGCGTCTTGAATCATCTCTATCATAAGACGGAGTAACAGCACGACGAACTGGAGACGAATCCCTAGTTGATGCACGGTGAGGAGCACGTTGACCAAAAGAGACAGAAAGCGAGGCTTTGACAGAAGGGGGTCTCCTGGCAGTCTCCTCCGATCCACGGGTGTTCTCACCAGTAACTCCACAGTGTTTTGTAGGCAATTTCATGTTTTCAAGGTTTGCTACAATAGTTCGCAAAACAGGGACAGGGATACGGGGGAAAAGTGTGTCGAAGTAATACTGCACACAGAAACAAATTTTTGAGAACTTATCCAAATGCTCATATGTACAGAAAACAACAAAACCTATCAAGGCCTCACAGCAAAATCAGTAATGGTGCATGACCTGTCCAAGAAGCAAATCGCGCACATAAACACCCATTGTAGTCATTCGGCCATTTGAGCCAGGTGAGAATTCCTGAAATAGAATAAAGAACGCCCGTGAAGATGCTTTGTCTGATGCTAATGCTCAATGGATAAAATTTCATGTTAAGGAAACAAAAATCTAGAATATAACTACAAAAGCCTACAAAGTAAATGGCGTGATGACGCATGATATGATTGGTGATCTTGAAGAAAAAGCTTCCTAAGACAAGTAATGTCGTTGCATTTTGATTGAAAAATCCCTCTAGCCTCCACCAAAATAGATTATTTTTCATTTTTGAGGAAAGAGAACTAGACATCGAGATATGCAGGCATTGCATGCTGTATGAAAGTATAACGAGATCTTTTGAAATCTTGGTTTATCACACAAAAGCAGTTCACCTGCACCGGAATCATGCTGATGCACCACGGAGAAACTGTAAAATGCTTCCAACCTGGTCATCAGGTATCACAAACACAGAACAGAAGATTCCTGAATCATATACAAGAGCTCTATCCACACATAACCCACAGGGAAAGCTCACATAATAATAGCAGGCATTGCCGGATAGAATGATAACTGAAAATGGTGCATGACATTACCATAAGTACAAAGAGAGGCGACTTCCATGATATACAATATTCATGTAGCGACTAGCGAGGCATTTTTTACTAACTTCCAATAATTACAAACAAGTACACTGCAATACCCTAACCTTAAGACATTACTAACAACATAATAAGCAAAACAGATAGAAACATGGAGAGTTTGTGACAGCCCCTTTGATATTCCTTGACTTAATGTTTTAGAATATTATGCATACCATGGAAGCAAGTAAGCAAGTAATATCCTTGACTTTAATTCTTAATGAATACTTGCACAATCTGGTTCATGAAATGCCACATAAAACTTGTGCATATAGTTTCCTCCAATTGCATGAGAACTTCAAATTGCAGCTTTATACAACACGAACCATTCTGAGAAGGAACTGAACCAGAAAGAAGCAAACAAAGAACCTTACCTCTTCATCTTTTAGGTAGGGTTCATACCAACTCCATAATGTCTTCGGATCTGCAACATACCTCAAGTAAAGAAATCCAATCTGCAAAACCATATGCGGGGTTAGCAGTTCCATACAAAAGGCTGGTGCAGTAGCTAACAAAGCAACTATTCAGAAAAAATAGCAGAGTAGGAAACAAATGTCAATCACGTAGAAGTGAATACACAATTTCTACCCATAACTATGAAAGCACGTGTAAGCAAACTAGCACAAAACGCTGGTAAGTGGTCACATGAAACAGTAACAGAGCGAATATACAATGAAGACATCAAAATCCTAAAGTATGATGAAAGAAGGGTCCACAGTTCTCTACTTCAATAAGTCAATGAATACAAATTTGTAGTGATTCCTTAACTTTGTCATCCCATTTTCTTCCTCCATAAAGCTTCTCCAAAATAATTTTCCATGTACTTGACATGCTGTACAAGAGATTTTAGAACTAGACTATTGATTTTGCTCCTAGAACAAAATATGCACAAGTATGCACACTATGATGCTCAACCTTTGGCATTGAAAGCATTAGAAAGGAACAGTCAAAAGTGCAAAGCAGATGTGATCAAGCATGATGCCTTTTCCCCACAATCAACAAACTAATAATCCTGTGACTGCCAGAACCATGGAAGCATTTTCAATTTGTGGTTCATTTGTCAGGATATTTAGTTCTTAATTCACATCATTAGAACCCCAAGAGTCATTTAGAAAAACATCACAATGCCAAGACTCTACTTACTGCTCTTATGTAAGGAGAATCTGGGTGCTTCAACAGGCCATGCATCTGTTTGACTGTGAGTTTCATCGTGAAGAACTTGTAGAGAAGACAGAATGCAGTTGAGGGCCCCCGACAGTTGCCAGTCATCCACGGCTCCGCGTGAGTGACAGTAACATAAATCTCATCAATGACTTCATGGTAAGTTTTCAATCTCAAAAGGTCTCGAAAATAATCAGACGAAAGTATATTCATGCAGAGGACCTTCTCCAACAATTGATCAATTGGTCTCCCAGATGACTTTATCTCAGCCATTGTGGATCATCCAGTGCCTGAGGCCCTGAACCCCATCATATAACATGTCAAAAAAAAAAATACCATTAAACTAAACCATCAAAACAATTCTTCAGTCTGATAAAAGCAATATGGCTCTAGGAAAAAAATATTAATAAAAGAAAATAAAGAAATTAACAACCAAAAGGAAACACCATTATTGTGATCAAATTCAAACATATAAGCACCAAACCTCCTCATTATGATGGACATAATTAATTTCTCCAATGCATCAAAAGAAAAATGAGACAACAAGAGCCAGAAAGAGAGTTTAAGTCAATAAGTTCTGTCCCTGATTTTGATTCAACATCCACTTTCAAAGTTCCGCAGCGCCACACGGGAAATAATACTGCACTACTTAGGTACGGAATAAAAACCTAGCTGTATCCAAGAAACTCATACAGGACATCAAAATCAAGATTAATTTGACATAGCTGTTTCAAAGTGTAAGCAAAAAGTACCCCAAAATTCAAGGAAAAGAAATCTACTGTATTCAGGAAAAGCCAGAGGCCCACACCTTCGCATTCAGAAAGCGGCATAAATTCCAGAATTCGACATGAATTGTTTCTCAATAAACTACAGATACAGAGTTAGCACAAACAAAGAATGCACGAAAACTAGCAACGAAAGGAACATCATAAACAATTAGCCGAAACAGTTCGATTATGTCTTACACAAATTATACTCGCAGCGAACAATCCGAAGAAAGGGAAAACATTCTGAACAATTAGCTTACCTAGAATCGATTAATTGGAGAGCTGGAGAGAAAATCCGCGCACTCGTCGCGAACCCTAGGTGGAAATATTAGAAATCTGGCGAGTCGGCCAATGGGGTTATAATAGGAAAAGGGAAAACTGGAGTTCTTAATTAGAACATAGAAAATAAATAAAGATGTGATGGAGAAAACGCCTAAGGCATGTGTCTAATAAAGAATTTGGTAGGGCACGCTTCATGATTCTTAAAAAAAAAAACAATAACAACAATTATAATGGAATAATTAACTCAACTTCCTTAAAATTTGAATAATTACTATTAAATCTCTATCATTAATTCAGCATAACGTATAATTATAATTTTTATACATAATTACAATTACACATTCTTAAACAGAGAGTCTACTTGTAATGTTTTATAATTTTTCTGGAAGTGTAATTATAGTAGTTATCTGTCAGTTAGCTAACAGTAGGGAATTGTAATAATAATTGTCAAAACATCTAGGATTGTTTCAATAATTATACCAAACTTCAAGGTTGTTAAGGCAATTATCCTTATTATAATTCGTATAGTAATTTTGGTAGATATTTTTCTTGTTAATTACTGATCTAAGACATGTATTGATGTGAAGACAGGATGTATTAATCCCATATTTAAAAAAAAAGAAGGAAAAAAGAAAGAGAGGAAAAAGTAATAAAAACATAAATACCTTGTTTAACTGACATAGTCAAGTTATTATAAGTGGGTGTGTTAGGTAGAATAAAATTCTTTTCCTATTTAGTGAATTATCCTTTTATTATCCTTTATTAAGTAGGTAATAATATGATTCAAAAGCATTTTCAAGTTTTAACCTATATGTGTCCTCAATTATAGTGACGTGGCTCTTCGTCAACCTCTGGATTTTCTAGTCTTGGGGATTATTCGCACTTTATATTTTTCGATGTCGAAATTTATGATAAAAATCATTCCTCCAGCATTATTTAATGAAGGGCCCATATAAAACTCTTTATATTATTGTTGTAATATATTATGGATAATCGACGAAATTTTGAGTATCAATTCCTCAATTCTATATATGCATCCAAAGATGACTTCTTTAACATTTTAAGAATAATAAAGTATCTTTATAAGCATCCTTTTTAGTCATCCATCAATATATATTTCGTTTAGAATTTTGATTAATTATAGGACTATAGAAAAAGGAATCTACAAAAAATCAGAATCTAAAAAAGGGTGAATCTCAAAAATTAAAAGTTTAGCAAAAGCAAATGCAAATAATTCTAGTGTTATGTGTTTTAGAGAAACTCATAAAGTAACTAGTAAAATGCTAAGTTAGCTCTGTCTTACGAAGTTATGCTCAGTAAATTAAATGAAACCTCGATCTTTTGAGATAAGTATTGTCAAATTAAATCATAACAAAGTAAGACATGATCAATTTGTGAATGATCGATTATATGTTGATCATTGTGCCACATTCTTTTCTCAATTATAGACTGAATACCACGTGTTATATATTCTGATCATTGAATGGCATGTCCTCAATTATAGATTGCCACTTTATATCAACCCCAAAGAAGGAAATTGAAATACATGTCAATTTATTCCACTTTACCACCAATATTGAACTTACACAAGTACAAAATTCAATGGAAGCAATAGAGGAAATAACAACAGCACAACTCCAAAAAATGTGAAAGTCTAGCAAGAAATGTTGAAGCATTAATTCTTGGTCTATACAAATGAGCAAGTCATGAAAATCAGTGAACTCCCTGTGAGTGCTTGCAAGCAGTCATGTGAATTCTTGGCTCTCTTGGAACTGTCAAAGGCCTCCTTGATCTATATGTATACACAAAAATGCAATTATATAGCTACAAAAGCAACTTGCTTCATTAGAATTCATTATGTGCTCATATACATACATATACATATATGTATATATATGGCTCTATTAGGAATTTAGGATTTATGAGTTTCCAAAATTAGTCGAAGGCTAATTAATCCTCGAGAAACCGGGGAATAGTCATTTTGAAATTGGAATGATACATGCAGTTATACACCTTTCGAAGTAGAATTTGAAAAAAAGTGATTTTTGTACTTTGGTTGGACTTTGAGTACTATTGTATTAAAGGGCTTCGAGCATGCCTTGACCATTTGAATTGGAAAACTAACTAGGGCAAATATCATGGGAATTCAAT
Source organism: Handroanthus guayacan (assembly GCA_014898755.1). Taxonomy (NCBI): domain Eukaryota; kingdom Viridiplantae; phylum Streptophyta; class Magnoliopsida; order Lamiales; family Bignoniaceae; genus Handroanthus; species Handroanthus guayacan. The sequence goes on from JACFYI010003762.1 coordinate 198,408, forward strand.
TTCGCATTTTCATGATTGGAATGGAACGAAGTGGATTGATGGGAAAGAACAATTATTTTCTTGTTAAAATTTTGAATTTGGATAATTTAAGCAAAAGAAATTATATGCATTAGTATTTCCATAATTCTTAGGAACTAATTTTAAGCACTTTAACTAGAAATTTTTTGGTCCAATCATGGCTATTTTATGATGGTGTAACAGAATTATAATAATTATCTGACAGCTGATATAAGTAATAATTCCAACCGACTATTACATACTTTGAGTTGGATAAGATGAATTGTTCAATATAGTAAGTGATTCTCACAATTGTGACATGTGATTCCCGTAAACATAAAATATTAGTTGAGCATTATATGTTATCTGAACATATTTTTTCCTTTAAATCAAATTAAAGAAGTTGAAATAATAAATATGACAGTTTCGGGGCAACAATGTGTATGGTAAATAAAATTAAGTATACACAAAAAAATAAATAAATAATAATAATAATAATAATAATAATATTTAGATAATACCTTTGTGGTAAAAATGGCTTGTCGAATAGGGGCATTAACTGAGCTCTAGGAATCATATCCCTTCTAAGCATACGAACCTCTTCCTCCTCAATTACCTTGCCCAAATCAAAGAACTTCATTACAATAAATTCCACTAATAGGGTGTTTGGTTATACTTATGTAAAATATCTTATAAATTTCGATATTATTTTATAATATGTCTTTTGAGCCTATAAAATATTAAATTTTATTTTAAAAATAAGTTGTTAAAATGTTTGCGTGCGTAAAATTAAGATATTGTGGAGCTTGTAAATTGTTAATAACGACAATGATATTATTATAATGGTTAAAATTTAAAGAGCAACTTAAGATCTTAAAAATAAGTTCCAATTCAGAAAAGCTTATAAGATCTTGACATGTTATTTTAGGAACTCATAAGCTATCTTTTGAAAATAATAATAATAATAAAAAAAAATAATTATTTGGATTTTTATCTAACATTTTACATCCCCTTATAAGATGTTTTCAGAACCTTACTTATAAGCTCAACCCAAAATACCCTCCTTACAAGAAATGATTGTTTACTTTGACAAATGTCCAGAAGGGTGTTTGGTCATCTTACAACCTCCTATATTTTATAATATGTTTTTGAAACTTATAAGATATTAGATTTTATTTTAAAAATAAGTTGTTTAAGTGTTTGGATAAAATAAAATTCTTAAACTTATAAGATGTTAGTAATGATAATTTTGTAATTACCATAGTTACAAGTGAATGTGCATATTAACACATTAATAAAAATGAGTTAGGACTTAAAAGTCTTAATTTTTTTTTAACACTTTATGACATCTTATACGAATTTAAAAATCTTATAAGACGTTTTAAGCGGCTAATTACTATAAGCTCACCCACCATGCTCTCTTGGTATCTGTGTGTGTATTTATATATACCTTCAAGACTTTCTCCACCATTTTCTTGTGTTGCTCAATGATATCTAGCTTGATTGCAACCTGTATTTGCTTACATCAGTAATCGCCAAAAACGTACTGTTGCAAATCGCGCTTTCCAGCAGAAAAGAAGTCTGTGTCTTTTAGTATTGTAAAATCGTGTTTGTGGTGCACTTACAGAAGAGTTGAATAATGCACGCTGGGCTGCTCTTTGCTGAGTGTGGAGTCTAAATTCAGATGGCCTCGTGTTTTCTTTTATCCAAGACTTATGAAGAACCTATTTAAACACAAGTAAATTAATAGCCTCCACAAATTTTGACTCTTTTACAATTCAAAGCGATTAATATTCACCCTTGACATTTGGCCTGATTACATAAAATATGTCATCTTTTTGAAATTACAAGTTTTCCCTTATGATTGAGATAGAGTTTTTAAACTTTCGTAGGTGATCAACGATTAGTGAAATTTATAAGAGGGTAGCAAATATATTAAGAGATCAATATTTTGTAATTTTAAAATATACAAACCTTTCTTTGTTTTTTTTTTTTTGTTTTTTTTTTCACCAAAAAAAAAAAAAAAACCCTCGGAGAAGTTTTAGTAATCAATCTTAATGTACAAGTACTCTCAAGATATAGACCAAATATTTATCTTGTCCAAAATATCTTTATTTAGAGAGATTGAGGGAAGACATTTGTGGCTAATTGCAATTTAGTAGAAGTATATCAACATTAACTAGCACATTGGAGCTCCAAGATGTATCGTAATATGACTAACAAGTATTTGGTTGGATTACTTATAAAAAAAAAAAGGAAAGAAAGAAAAGAAGTGTATGATTGGATTTGTTTAAAATCTATTATAAACTCCTGTATCTTATACAACAATTTTGGAGCTTATATAAATCTTATCTTAATCTCATTTTAGAGATAAATTGGTAAAGTGTTTAGATAAAAAAATTAAATAAGGCTAATTATGAATTTATGAAATACTAATAATAATGATTTTGTAATTAAGAATGTGTTAAGATCTTATTTGGACATAGGAACTCACTACTTTTTCAAAAGAGTTCATAAGACTATCACTTACATTTTATTTTGAGAACTTACAATTTTTTCTTAAGAAAAAAGGGGTTAATTATCAAACTCTAATTGAGGCCTCACCGATTTAGTGGAAAAACTACTTCTATCATTCAAAATGTACAAATACCCCCTTGCGAAGAGGGCATGTCTGTAAATTTATGTAAAGACGACTAACAATTGTTGAAATGTGTGAAACGGAGGTAGATATGGATGTAGTATTTATAATTTCAAAAGACAATGACAATTTCTAGAACGATTCAAATCTTCAAAAGCTTTTAGTAATTAATCCTTAAAAGTCTCCAAATAATATATAATTTCTTAGAAGCTGTTTATAACTTATAAGAGCTCACAATCTCACTTGTTGTTCAAAGAAAACGAGGGAACTTAGAATAATGGAATTGAGATTTGATATAATTATCAAAACATTCTCTAAGACATGAATAATTATCATTACACCCCGAACTATTAATTCAACTGACAGATAATTACTATTACATCCCCTAAAAATTCCGAAACATTACAATTAGATCCTCTGAATAAGAGGGTATAATTGTAATTACATATTAACTCAAGGGGTGTAACTGTAATTATACGTCGGCTGAAATAATAGTAAAGGATATAATAGTAATTATTCAGACCTCAAGGGGTGTTTTGGCAGTTACTCCAAACTTAAGGGGTGCAGAGGTAATTATCCCTAAAATAAGGTGAGAGAATACGGCAGCAATGGCGGCTGATTAATCCTACCCCAGAAAAAGAGTTGCTGCTTAAGGAAGACTGAGACAAAGTACTGTTCCTTATCGACCCTCGGTTGGTTGAAGAAGCTGCAGGCTGAGGACTGCTCTTCACAAGCTTATAAGCAAGCAAAAACTCATAATAATCAGAAGCTGAAAAGCCTAATTATAAGCTAAAAAGAAGAATGATTATCCAAAAGTGCTTACCTTTTGAGCAGATTTCCTGTTCGGGCTCTGCATGATTATTAGCTTAATAGACTTAATTATGTGGGCTGCTTGCTGCTAGTAAGTGAACTAAAGTAGTATATATAATTGAAGTGGTTAGGAGAATTCCATGTTTTCATGGAGAATTAATCACTTGCTGTTGCTCAATCACCAGTAGCTTTAAGAACTTTTCTGCTTTTCTACCAAACTTTCTGATTAAACCTCCCTCTCATGTATGATTAGTTTATCTTCAGAAGTTCTCTATATTTTTTTATCTTGTCCACGGTATGATAGACATCTTTTTAAAGTGTGGAATGTTTTTGGTCTTCAGAATTACTCCTAAAATTAGAATTGGGATAATTACATCATCACGACTTCAAATTTGATATAATTACCTCTTGAGATTCGGATAATTATCATTAATACACCCCTTACTATTAGTTCAGTTGATGAATACCAATTCTGTCCATAGATCCTTTAAGTTTTCAAATCGGAAGCCCTAGGAAACATTAATTTGGAGTAGTTCAAACCTTATAAAAATGGGTTAACATTTTTTGTTACACTTACAAGTACACTTGTTATAAAAAGATAGTTGTAATAATATATACATAAAATCATATTTTAATACTAATACCACAATTTTTTTCTGCATCCATGTCATATCCAACATTCTTTTTTTGTAGTCCATGCATTGATGTGCGCAATAAAAGACTCTAATTTGTTGGGTTACACAACAGAAACATTTAATGTACAAAATTTGATCTTGTAGGGATCCACAAATCAAATCAACAAATTGAACAATAAAATGGTATCTCACAAATAGAAGTTAAGAAAACACACTTAAAAACTTGTATTATCAATAAAATTTACGTATATTCAAAAGAGCTTTAAATCTTTCACTATGAGGGAAATTTATAGATCAAGATGATGTACACGTTCTATATACACACTCGATTAGGACCGTAATATAGGTGGGCTCATAATTATTATTATTGTTGTATATACAACATTCTTTATAAATAAGAGGAATTTGACTATATTTAAATCCATTTATTAGTTCTTACTCCATTGTTGCATATTTAATCATTATATATATTCCACAATTTAATAATTATAATTATTCCAAAAAGTCGACAATCATGCAAGAACAAACTTGATCAAGTGGTTTGAGTAAGTAGAGGAGAAAGTACAACAATTTCTTTGTGTGCTCTTCTCCATGAACATCATTAGTAATGGAACAAAATGTATTAGTAATGATTGATTAGCATTAAACAAGCCATGCATGGTAAAGAATTTATTATTAAGTCGGTTGCCTTTTGTTTATAAGTGGAAGGTAATATTTCTCTTGTGGGTAGTTATTGGCCTCTTATCATATGATTTGCATACAAAATTATAGGTGGGTCAAGTAGTTAGGTCATCTTTCCAAGATTAACTAATGAAAATTATGCCAATGCTTGTGTTTCAAGCTAATGATCAACTTTTTTAGAAAAAAAGAGACGAATAAATGTAAAGTAAGCAACATGTGTCTAAATATGCCTATTTTCTATTACAAAAACTTAAAAAAAAAACAAAAAAAAGAATTGCTCGATCGATATTTTTTTCTCCAACTTTTGATCGAATTTTGACCATCTTAGAGGATTGGGAAGTGTTATTTATGCTCTTGATAATCTACAGAATTCAAAAGTGCTGCTTTTGCTTTTAATCTAGAGACGTTTGACAATTTTGGAGAATATGGGTAATTAAGCAAGGTAATACTTACATGCAATTCCCCTCTAAACTCGAGCCAACACAAATTTAAGAAAAATAATCATATGTTATTAAATTACCCTAGTAGTGAAGTATGCACAAGTAAGAGCACTGCATAGAGGGGAAATCTAGGAATTAGAAAGTGTATTACAATCTCTTGCGCCTAGTCTTATGCTAGGCTAGAAAGAGCTTGTGGACCTCAAGGCTTATTTCATATCCTAGTTTGTTTGTGATTATGTCAATCTTTTACGATGCTAGGAGTTGCCTCAAATTAGTAACATAACATTGCAATGTTCCTGAGTCCAAAAACTTAGGATCACTAAGCCATTGAATTATAATATAACATTCTAATTCGAAATATTATTAACTCCATCCAATATCATCACAGGTGAAGACAATTCAAATATGCTTATGAATCAAATTTGACTATTAAAAAATTTAAAAATTTGTCCCAATCAATAAACTAAAATTTAAAAGAAATAAACAAATTTTAACCTATGCTAGTCATTATCACCAAAATTGCTCGTCTTTGTTGTTCTGAACGAAGTCCTCTGCAAAATGATTAAATAATAATATGAGCAATACATACATTGCTCCGCAAATAATTTCTTGGCGCTCTATCAAATTTGAACAAGTACATATATAATATGAAAACAAATAAAATCATATCTTTCATTTTCTTCAGACAAGGAATTAAATAACTAATTTCCAAAATATAATTCAATTTGCAAAGATATAAATTATTATGTGATTACTTTTGGCATGAAATAAAAAAAAAGGGGCAAATATCATTTATCAAAATATTTTTTGCCGCACGCTTCCAAAACAATAGGAACTCAATTAGAAGATATACAATTTATCATAAAATCATAATTTCTTTATTTAGTTATCTATGCTCTTCTATTTTCGAAATTCCAGTCAACTAACTTGATCAATGTTTTAACCATAGTTAAATGGTTTCTAACACTATTATTAATACCCATGGGTTTTGAATTGTGGACATCACATAGGAGCTTCAGCATAACTTAGGTTAATTTCTCTCTCAAAAAGTTCTTTCTTAGTATTTCTATATAATTGCACGGCTCATAATTTGGCCCAATGGGCATTCAGTAGAAAATAGAACGGTCCCATTCCCCCATCGTGTTCCTATTACTATTTGTAACCATGAACTCCATCCGGCATTCTTCATATTTGGCTCTATTTTAATTGAATGAATATTCTCTTACCAATATATATATATATATATATATAATCACATATTCTCTAGGTAAATTAGATTCTCTTATTCTAAATCAGGTACATAGAAAAATAGAATAAGATTTATTGAATTGGATCCCAACTGCACAAACAACACTGCAAGAAAACATGACATTATTGACGAAAAAACATCACTAATCTGCCAAACATCAAGGTTTAAATATGGCTTCGAAATCATCAATAAAATCTTTGTCGCGATACCTTTCGATAATTTTTTTACTGGTAAAGATTACAACGGTCTTTCGATGAATGTTCACAGCTTAAAATCATCAGAAGACTGAATTCTGATTGTCCTTTCCATCTAATTACAGAGGTTTTAGACATTCAACCATTGGAACTCCATCCTTGTTTTGAATTTTAAAATGATTTTATTTTCATACATCGACGGTCTTTATGCTGAAATATATAGTTGGAGAAATTTATTTATAATAATTTTTAATTGTTTGACAGTTTTAAAGTTAGAATACCATCAAATTATCATTAAAAACTAAATTATACCTTCTCCTTCCTTCTTTTCTTTTCCTTTTTTTTTCAACTGAAATCATCGTAGCTCATTGAACATGAGGACATTGTCAGTTATTAACCTACTTGGAATGAAGGCCGATTAATTGGGTGGGAGATGTGATGGAATTAACCATAGGTTTAATTCTATTAGCAATTATCTTAGGCCCTAGCTTATAGATGACATTACTGAGATTCATAGGCCCAAAACAGGACATGTACTGGCGGTTACGTACTTTAGGAAATAGATGATACAGGTATCATTAGTGTCATTCGGAAAAACCCTACAAAATTACAAATATCATTGCCAACAATATGTCAATATTGTTGAAAAAACAAAGTTGGCATATCGTCTGGCCCGGGGCTTTAGAAGGGTGCATTTGTTTAAGAGCACATTTTACGTCGTCTCTACTATAAGGTCGTTGAGTCTCTCATATTCATCTTTTCTGTAACTTTTGTCGAAACCATACTCAGCACTCTGTCCAAATCCTCCGAGGATGGGTTAGAGGATTCTTCAAAAATCTTACCGAAACAAGATATCACCATCCTCTCCAAATCACTGTCAGAATCGCACCAAGCACCATTCTTATTGAATAGACCCCACATAATATATATATATGTATATATATATTATATTAAAATATAATATAAACTTAATTTAACGTATTTAATATAAAAATATATAATTTAATATAAAGAGATAAATTAAAAGATCATAACTTTTTATTTGATTGTAATTGTTTTTAGGATAATTAAAGGATTATTTTGGCATAACATGTGAAAATATACTGCCAAATATTTATCTAAACATGTCACTTTATATATATATATATATATATTATAAATTAAGTGCTGAAACTCTTAAAATCCTTTTTGTTACTGAACTTAAAAATAATGATGAAGATCATATTATTATTTTACTAAGAGAGATACTTTCCAGAAAATAACTAATGGAAAAATATATCTTCCTTATAGATTTGAGATATAAAAAATAATATTTTTTTAGGTACAAAAAATCTATCTACATATCTATGTTATATATAAAATTTGAGGGCACCGAAAATAGTTATTTTGGTGGTAAGTTTCATGTGTTTTGCCTAAAATACCTCTTAATTATTAATTCTCTTTAATAACCATTCATAGCACATAGAAAGCCATCAAGTCATAATTTATTGTTTACATTAAGTTATGTTTATATTTATATTAAATACATTGATCATATTCTAATTATTAAATATATACAAATAAAGTTTACATTATATTTTGATATATATGAAATTCATATAAATTATTTTATGCATATGTATCGAATATGTGATACACTAGTATATACAGGAAATCTGATGTTGACTAAAATTAAACAAATTTTCACCAAATACTAAATCTTTAGAATTTTGAATTATTTTTATTAAGCAGAATTAAACTATTTTCTAAGGGAGGTCATTCAATTGCCCACAATTGCAGTTTGGAATCTCTCTCTCTCTCTCTCTCTCTATATATATATATATATATTTTGTAAAGTATAAAAATTCCTCTTTAAAGTAGGCTAGGTATGAGTGGCAATTCAGGTGGGTTGGGTGGGTTCGACCTAATTTTGATTTAACCTATTTACTCTCAACCTGAACCCATCCCATTTAATTTTCAACGTAATTAGACTAAATCCAAACTCAACTTGAATTAAATCAGGTTGACCCAGGTCTATCTGATTTTGAAGTGGGTTGACCCAACAACCTGAAAATCCACAACCAACCTATTTAAGATACTTGATATTTATGATAAAATAAAAATTTTGTGGCCTTTTTTTCCATTACTCAAACAAATCATCACTATTATTTATCAAAAGATAAAATAAATTTAATTATTCAAATGAAATCAACCACATTCTATCACTAAAATAATATTTAAAATTCCAAAACCGGTAGATTAATTTAAGTCCCATAATTCATGCACAGTTGGATTAAATAACAAGGTGTAAAATGGAACCAATAATAAAAACAATACAAATATAAAATACAAAAGCTAGTCTACTTGTGCAAATTACACAAAACTAATATAAACATCTTTTTCAAAATTCACACACACACACATATATATATATATATTACATGGGTTGGGTTCGAGTTAGCGGGGTTGTTGGGTCATCTAAATTATAATTTTTAGGTTGAGTGGGTGAACTCGCGACCCAATCCGAACCTATTAAAATTCGTGTGTTCTTATTCGAGTCGATCCGATTTTAACCCAAACCCAATAACCCCAACCCAAACCCACTAATTTCGTGTTGGGTTTGTGGGCCGGGTTGAAAATTGCCACCCCTAGCTAGGGGTTCCATCTCACATAACTGTGGTTTAACTATTTTTTCATTTAATAATTTTTTACTATTCTTAGACTTTCATGTCATTATATAAGTTCAAAAAAATTTGTTATCATTTTTTTTCTTTATTCTGCACTATGTTCACAAATAATTGCATGACTCCTCCTTGTATCTGGCTGCGTTGACTGATGTTGTAACTTCTAAATCATGTGATTCTTACAAAGGTCAAGTAGATTTGTAAGACTTGGTATTTAAAGGTGTTCAATATTTTCAGATTTCCTAAATAATGATATTTTTCTTTTTTAACAATTATTTTTAGATTATAGACAATTGTTTGGGTTTTTTAGGTAAAGAACTTTGTCTGAAAATATTATTAGCAATTTAAATAGATAATATTAGAAAAGCACTGTTCATCTACACTATGAAAACAATACTTTTATGTGTTATCTTGTTACTTACTATTTGATTTTCATATACTTTTATTTTTAATTGAAGCATTTTCTTTTTCTTTTTTTTTTTTTCCTTTTATACATTCTACTACTACTAAAA
>JACFYI010003762.1:219559-230740 GCA_014898755.1 Handroanthus guayacan
TTTGCAAGCAATTAGGCATCAAAATTTTTATATTTTCTACTTTATTTATAATTTAAACGCTCGATATAATTCCTACTTAAATTAAGCAGTATTAATATATTCAACTATCATGAATCATCAAATTATCGAAATTATTATCATTAATTAAGCCCTAATCCAATAAATTATGTATCCAAATTCTATAGTCAACCCAGAGTTTCACGTGTACACGACCATGACCTAGTTCATATATTCTTTGTCTAAGTTGTCATTAGGTATTAATTATGATTTTTATACGAAAGAAACTGCGAGGAATGTCCTTATAAAAGACTTACTTTATTTGGCAGCTTTCGGAGAACACTTTTTATTTTTCAATCAATTTTTCTTTCCTGGAAAAAGAGTATGGAAAAAGCAATCTGGTCGTGTTGAATGTGATCCTAATATTCCATGATTATGAGCCTTAATTTTTGACCCAACTAAAACCTAATTAATAAATTTTTCTTAAATATATTTTGACCTAATCTTGCAATTTTCTACCAAATTTGCATTGGGTTCTTCTTATACTCTTTTGTCTTACATAGACCTGAGATGACGATATTATCCCGAGAGATTGTTCATAATTCCTCTTATGTATTGTATTTGAGTACGATATATATGTATATATTTCAGGGGGGGAAAAAAAGAAGAAATGGGACAAAATTGGCATATTTCAAGTATTTCCAAAATTTAAACCAATATATTTCTCCGACTTGAAAAAAGACGAGATGTAAATTGAATATTAAATATTTTTTATTAAGATAAGTTAGAATCCTCTTCTTAATTAAAATCGAAGCCACACATCAAATAAAAGCATCCAATATAGATAAAATAATAAACAGATATATTAAAGAAAATTCGAGCATTTCAATTTGCAATTAAATCTTCTCTAGAAATAGGAATTACATAAAAAAAAAAAAAAAGATTACAATTTTCTTTCCATGCTTATTACTCATCACTTTTAACTTCAATCTTCAAACATGGCATGATCTAAGCTGCAATAAGGAATTTCCTACACTTAAATCCTATTTAATTTCCCTTTTCCCTCAAACATCATATATGTGATCATGATAGACAACACAAAGAATTAAACCACAAAAATCATGAAATTCATGAAAATGAACATGGGCATAACTCACCCCGAAGTAGTTAGTTCAAGAGGTGAGAATTGCCTACAAATGAATATTACCCACGCACTTTACTGATGTGGAATTTGAACGAATCACTAGAAAAGGAAAAAGAAAGGACAAGGGACTACCTTGAAGTAGCTCCATATATACAAAATTTCTTATACATAAAGAACACCACTAATGAACTTCTGCGACAACCCTTTCTCTCATAGTTCTTGAGTGCGTCATTCTCTTATTCTTTCTTAACAACAATTTCGACCAAAACCCACGTTTGGCATCGACTTTCTTACCATTCTCATCCTCGTTTTTCCTCCTCATATACGAAACAAAAGCCGTTGACCTACTCTTCTTGAGCACATCTTGGCCCGAATTCTTGAAAAACCTAGTGGATTTTCTATGATAATTCACAGGAGACGAATATGAAGAAGAAGAAGAAAGAGGTGAAATATCCGAGGAAGAAGACGACGAGGACAAAGAAGATCTTGCAGGCTTTGAGACACTAGAATTTGTCAATTGTGAGAGCTTTTCACTCAGACAAATGGAACAAACTCCTGGAGATTGTGTGTGTTTTGGATGCTTTTTGCAGGGCTCATTTGCCTTGAATCTCCCTGATGGTTTTTGATAATTATAGTAATTAATTCTTGTTTTCCAAGATTCCATCCGTGTGTTTTTTTGTGTGTTCTTGTGTGTGTTTTTTTGTGTGTGTTTTTTTGTGTGTGTATATATAGACAAAGGAGGGGAATTGTTTTAATTGTATTATATTTGCATGGGGAGTTTCTATGATATTTCAAGGGGCGTTCTGGTGCTTTTCGAAAATGGCTTTCTTTGACGGTCTGTGAGTCTTGAAAACTAAGGCATGCAGAAGTCAATTGCACGGTTGGATGCACTAAAATATAATAAATGAATATTAAATATATTAAATACTTGTTTATTAAAAAAATAATAAATAAAATTTTAAATGAAGATTAGATATATTTGCTGTAATAAATGATGAAATACTAATTCAAATGAAAGGGAAAATTACGTCAGCACCTTTTCAAGATCGACCTAGGTATAAAAATGCCCCATGTAATTTGCGTAATTATAATAACATTATGTTGCTAGTTCAGCAAATGGAAAATTTGTGGGCCTGTGTATATTTACAATTAAATCCTTCAAAAATCTAAATATATTGAGCGAAACATAATAATTAGCCTTTGTTAATTTAACATGATTAAGTTTTTAGTGGATTTAATTATAATGTTACCTCGTTGTACATAGAGGGTCATGTTAAGGTAATTATCCCATAAAAAAAATTCGAACATACATATGTATAAAACTCGACAATTTGGTGTTTATTTTGTATTTTACTTTATATGTAAATATGTGTGTGCGTGCGTGTGTGTTACGTGTATATTTAAATTTATATGTGCGTTTGCACAATATTTATTTTTATGTATTACGTGTGTATCTAATAATATTATTTTATGTGAATAATTTTTCAACCAAATTGGGAAGTAGCATGTGGGCCTTACTAAGTAATTAACTTAACATTCTCAGGCTGTTATTCTTTGTGGGGCGGCGTCGGCACAGCCTTTTATAAAGGGCTGTTACTTACCTCTGCACCACTTAAAAAATTTAACATAATTATCCACACATCCTAAGAATTTAGATTATTATTATCACATTCCTTATAATTCTTTTTTCTTTTTTTTTTACATTCCCTATAATTAATTTGTGGTTACATAATTACAATTACTCTTCCCTAAATTTACTCATAATTATAATTATACTTTCTTATTCGATGTTATTTTTAATGTTTCAGGTATATATTTTAAGGAAAATAATTGTAGTTATTTATTGATTGAACTACTGATAGAGAGTAAAATGATAATAATCCAGATCGCTGGGAGAGTTGGGGTGGTTATCCCTATAAAATAATTGAGCTAATCCATTTTCACATAAGTATTGTTCTAAAAGTTCTTGAGCACTAAAGATCAATCTCTTCGTAAACTAGCTACTAGATTCGTTGCTGCCTGCCATACCAACTCCCACTCTTATTCTCATTATACATATCTTATTTGAATTGAGAGTGATCCTTCAACAAATATATTTCAGATTGAATTGATATGAACATCGTGTTCGAGATGATATCTAGTTGAAATGAATCACTCAAAAAATGAAATGAAATATATGTATACACATATAAAATAAGAATTGTCCAGCAAAAACCTCTTCGCGCTCAACCGTGCAGTATAGTTGATTTCGAGGCAACATAAGAGAACATTGTGTAGTTGGGATTGTGTATTTGGTTATGGTTGATCGATGAATATTTATAGGCTTGTCATGTGTCACAACTAGTACAATTGAAGTGATATGATCTAAATTCTATCGCACTTTTTTGAAATGAATGAACAAGATTTTTCAGATTAGGTCAGATCGACTTGACTCGACCCTCATCTAATTTTGTTATCCTATATGATTTAAATGCTAACCCAATTTATAACTATAAGTATTCTTGTCATTTTATGACTATTCACCTGAATCTCATAAATATTCTGAATTTTGATATGGAAGATCAACTTACCCTTTCTATTTCTAATTTTGTTGTGGCATGTCAAGAAGAAAAAGGAAAATTACATGCAACTATTTTGTTTTAATTTAATAAATGAAATAAATGAGTTGAATTAGCCATTAATTGCAAAGAGTAAGACCAATAGTTGAATAAAACGTGGCTCACACTTAGACATTCCGTGCAGCACCTAAAGAATCCACCGACTTTTGTTTGTGGAAAACCATGAATTTAAGTTTTTCCTTACACAAACCCACGTGTTCCGCACGTTATCCGTTTACATCAAGACTGAGTCCATTCTTCATCTTAGTAAGTCATAGAAAAATAAAAACTCTTTTTTCTATTAAAAAAAATTGAATAAAAAAGGTCAAAAATTTGTGTAACGGTATACAATTTCTCTTGATGGAACGTATCTTGAAAGTTATAACAAGTCAATAAGCCCAAAATGACCGTCTTAATAATTTATTACATAGATTCATGTTGTCCAAACATTCATGTCGACCTATTGTGTGTAGGGAAATAAGTCAAGTCGTTTCGGTAGGTAGGTCGTAGATAGTTTTGCTGGATCAAGGTTAGGATATGAAATTAGAGAATACGATGTTGAGATTGCTTAATAAAAACTCTTCGATGCATCAGTAGTAAGGGTGTCGGGTAATAACAACCAGGTTGAATGTATGCCGTATATATCAATAATTCAAGATTGTTTTTAGAGAAGTGATTTGTACATTCAATCAATAAAATATTGATACATCAATAATTTATAGATCATAATTGAAGAAAAATTCTCAATAGTTGTGGTTATTATACGTAGAAAATCTCTGAAATTACCGTACAATAAAAAATAATCCCATACATTAGTGGGAAACGGATTCATGATCTCTAGAGTCATGAGATCACACGACTAATTAAAAAATTGAAACTTATCAAATATATAATTATATACCTTTGTTGTACAATTCCTAATTGTTTACTAGAAGCGGGACGTTAACACTCCCACATTTATTTTTATTTTTGAGAACCACCCCCACCTAAATGTCGACGAATGCAACTTGAGCCACATTTTAGTTCTAAATTTGGAGTGAGTTCGAGTCATTGAGGATACTCAAATTCAGGAATGATCCCTGGAAAAAAAAAAGAAAGAAAAAAAATTAAATAAATAAAAATCTAAGTTTTCTTTTCAAAAAAAAAAAAAATCTAGCAAAACTCTCAAAATATCCTATTTTGTGAGCATTAGTGAGCATGCATTAGCAAATGACAGGTTTAATTAGTTGTTCTTCTTTATAGGCTGGACAGGCAGTAGCCTAGGTAGTAGATCGAATTGGGCCATAAAATTGGACACGATGATAGTTGGGCCTTAACAGAATCAATGAAGCTTGCTTTCCTTTATGTAATTGGGCTTTGGTAGGCTCAGATTACAAACCCAAAAGGATCAGGATGCTCCAAGGTAGTGGGGCGTAAAATGAGTTAACCTGGCTCGAGTCTAATGAATGGGCTATCGAGGCTCGACTCAAGTTTAGAATTTTCGAGTTGAGCTCGAGTATTTTATTCAGCCTAGCTTGAGCTCAAAAAATGGATGTTTAAAAGCTCTTGAACTTCTAGTTTTTATGTTTCTTAAATATGAAAATTTATTATTTATAGCAAAAGTTATAAAATGGTATTATATTACTGGTAATGATTACGTATTATAATAAAAATAATTCTAAAATATATATTAATTAATTGATAACGTAGAATGGTGACATAGTTAATTGATGTTTGACATTGCTTCTACTTTAGAAAAAATGGATTTGCATATACAAAAGTTGAGAAGCTAGTTATAAAAGTAAGTAATAAAAGTTGAAAGTATTTATAATTAAAAGCTAAAAAGTACTAAAAAGCTAATGATGGTGTTTGCTAAAAAAACTGACTTTTCATATTTTTAGTTATATTTTTAAATTTTAAATTATAAAATGAGGGTAATACATTATTTTTATAAAAATCTCTTAATTGAAAAGTAGAAGTTAGAATTTAAAATAATCTCATAAGATGCTTTTCGATTGTGGCTGATTTTAGCGTAAAATCTCCTTTGCAAAAACATAATTTACCTTATAAACACTTCTAAAATTATTTTTTAGTAGTTAGAAGCTAAAAGTTGTTGGAAAATATAATTCCAAACACCCACCAAATTATAATAGTAAATTGTGAATAACAAAAAATTTCAAATTAATAAAAAATATTATTTTTGGTGAGTAAGCTTGAGCTTACGCTCGAACTCGATAATTGATTTGAGTCTAGTCTTACAAGCTCGTCCAGCTTGATATTGCTTATTTGAGCTTGAGTTTGAGTCCGAAAATTCTCCCAAGCTTGACTCATTTACACCCCTACGCCAAAGTAGGCACTAGGTAATAAACCCACGTTAGGTCATATATAGGTAATAATTTTTTTTCTTTAGCACATATTTTTACTTTATTTTTATATAAAATCATTACAAAATGACTCAAGTATGAACCTAATAATGAATTGACGAAAACATAATTTAGGAATTATACATAAATCATTAAACTTGATAAAATGATGCAGTCAAATTTCTATTAAAGAGATTGAATTGAGAATTTCTTTTTAGGTAGCAGTAAAATGAGTAAATAGTAGGGCCATCAACCTGCAAAGATGAACAATTAGTCTTCTATGAATGCCGGGGGCACACTCTCTTATATGGATACGTTCTAACGTCAAGTCAGCCAAATGTAGCATAAATATACCAATCACTTCTTACTAAAATTTAGAGAAAAATTTGGAGATTAAATACTTAAGACGTGTTATCATGTAGGGCATTTATAGAAGCAAATAAGGGTATGAGGTTCTAAATACATTATAGAGTCGATCCATCTCATTATTGTGTGCATCGTTATAATGAGGGCCAATGTTGTTTATCCCATTATATACCCATAAAGTCTATTATACATGACAAACATCAAAAAGATAATACCAGTAATTTATTTTACGATATCATCAAAATTTTATTTGAAAATTCACAATTCCCTTGTATATATATACACACATATTATGAAATATATACATACACACATAAACTTTACCATAACAAAATAGCACTCGAATTGTTACATTAACAAATTCACTAACTATCTGGCAGGCAAAATCCAAATAATGACACCCTTAATACAAATTAAGAGGGAAGAAAAAAGTACATTTCTCAATACTCTCCCAACTTCCTAATAGCAACAAAAAGGAAGGAAAATGATGAAAAATAAAGAAACCAAAAAATGAAAAAAAGAAAAATTAATTTATGAGTAAACAAACAAAGTACATATCCAATAAACTAGATCTTTCTTCATGATCTTCTTGATTAGCAATACCTCTTTATGCACATACATGCATATATATATATATATATATATGTTCAATCCCTTTCCTCCCTTGACAAAAGCAAAAAACCCAAAAAACAATATTCAAAACTCCCAAATCGAGACGTTTATATTAACCAATCGCACGCTGTCTTCTTCATCCACTGTGAAATCAAAAGCCCAAGTTTATGTAATAATCAGAATTGGACATTACATAGATTGTTCGACGTTGCTTTTCTGCAATCTTTTGACTTGTAGTCGAGATTTGTTCAACAAGGGAAACGGTCATCACATCATCGTACACTCCTAAAATAAAATCAATTTTCAATAAGGTATAATTAATACTATGTTTATATTTTTATGTTGGTGATCAATTGTGTGAATTAGTACAAAATTGAATGAAATATTTACCTCATAAGATGACCAGAACTTGATTGTGATGGAAATGACGATGATCCGAGGAGGCTATGTGATTCACCAGCATTAGTTTGTAACCAACCCTCTCGACTACTGAAAAAATAGAATTCATGTTAGAACAAGCAACAAAAATTTATTCCTCGAACCAATTCATCGATGTTTGTGTACACGAAATACTTCTTTACTAACTTGAAATTTGTCATAAATAGGATTCTGGCACAGATAGATGGTATGTGTAACAAATTTGTGATAGAATACTGATGAATTTAAAAAAATAACAATATATGTATAAATAGTGACACTTGAGATGACTCTGTGATAAGTTATAACTGTAATAACTTTTCAGTCGGTGATGGAAATTATCTCTCATCATAGAAGTTAGTGAACCGAAGCGGACTTCAAATTAATCATAGAACTAATTAGTTAAAAAGGAATACAGTCACGAATTTATGCGAAGTTAAGATCCATCATAAATGTTAGTGAGAATTTTATTACATTTTTTCCCAGTGAGAGGATATCTTCTTATAGAGGTTAAAACTTCATTCAGCAAAGCAATGAAATCTATGTTGTGACAATGGGGTATAATCTATATGCATTAACAGTGAAAAGTTTGACAATCAATATAATTCATGATTGTTAATGTTTAAAAACATATAAAACAACCCTAACTGTGATATAATCCATATTGTTTGGTATTTTCAAAAGAATTATCTGTGATTTAAATCTTTTAGTACTTGTATAATCACTCATCAAGTGTCATAGTTTATTAATTAATGCTCACTGACTTATATGCAGCCAAATATATCACGACTATTCTGTATTTAGACCTATCAAGATTATTACATTGCTGTTTACATGTGTATCTGTATGTGTGTGTGTGTGTGTGTGTGTGTGTATGAAGAAACCTATATATGGATATGCGAATCAAACCAAAGACTACTTAGAAAATGTCTAAATGTTAATTTTGATAATTATCCACTTCATAATCTAGAATAAAATTTAAAAAAAAAAAAAGAAGAGAATAATTAACGTGAAAGATAACCAAAATATGTAGATGCCATATTCGGAAAATGTATCTATTTTGACTAATAAATTTGGTTAATTTTGAGTCAAAAGTAGAAATTTTTTAATGGATTGTTGGCCAAATTCTGACTTTAAGTGCCTCAAAGAAGTATGAAGAAGTAGAAGGAAAACTCTAGATCTCCTGTTGTAAGAAAACTTAAAAAACTCAAAATCACACTTAGTCAAAAACAGCATGATTTACAAATTGGGACCATCTATTTTTGAATAATTGAGACAATTTGGATATTTTATTCCAAAATTATAAGGCAACCCTTGTATGATTATGAGAAAAGTGGAATGATTTTTTGGACAGAAGAAATGACAAAGAAGCTGGTTCCAAACAGTGTCCTGTAATAGGTGTAAGATTAAGGGATAATTACCTCTACACCCTTGAGGTTTGGTATAATTACTAAAACATCTCTAAGGTTGTATAATTACTATTACACCCCCGTCATTGGTTCAACTGGTGCATAATTACAATTATACCCCCTTATTTAAACGGTATGCTTGTAAAGTTATAAAATTTTTAAGAGATGTAATTGTAATTATTCGTCAGATGAACTAATAGTAAGGGAAGTAAGGGATGTAATGATAATTATTCAAATATCAAAGGGTACTTTAGTATTATACCAAACTTCAGGGGTTGAGGTAATTATCCCTAAAATTAACTAAACATAGTATATATCAAGAATAGGCACAATTATCAACCTATAATACTTTAAGATCAAAAGGAAGCACTTAAGTCAAGACACTGCTGAATTGTTTGGTCCTATATGAAATATAATTCCTCGTGAAGGAATAAGAACAAGGGTCTTAAGAATTAAATACTTAACAAAAAAGAAAATAAATTATTCCAGTTGCGAGAAAAAGAAAAGTAGACTGGTTGCTTTCTCTTATCTTAATTTTACCTTTTATTCTGTTTCCTTAACTTTTTTTTTTCTTTTTTTTTTAAGCACCCAATATATAATCCAATC
The DNA here is from genome assembly GCA_014898755.1 of Handroanthus guayacan. Taxonomy (NCBI): domain Eukaryota; kingdom Viridiplantae; phylum Streptophyta; class Magnoliopsida; order Lamiales; family Bignoniaceae; genus Handroanthus; species Handroanthus guayacan. Next base: position 229,050 of record JACFYI010003762.1, read on the forward strand.
GCAGGTGAAAATCTACCAAAAAATAAAAGATTATAAAAAGTAAAGTAAAGAAGAAAAATTTAATCAGAACAAAAGCAAAAGCTGCCACAAGAACCCTTTTATTTATTCCTAAATAAAAAAAAAATGGTGGACGTGAGTTTGCAGTTGTGAGTTTCAGGTACCATGCAAAAGGTAAAGGAATTAATTAATTTATAATATGTAAACGTACGTGGGCATTCAACATATCAATATATGTATATATATATATAATATAATCACACTTATATACACATGTGGTTGGTTATGCTAAAAATAAAAATAAAAAATTGGCTATTGTGATGTTATTCAATATATGATGATATCGAACTATATCACTAAAACATCATGACAATAATCTTTACTACGCTTAAATGCAAAAAAAAAAGTATTTTTCATGTTATTGTCGATTCTATTGAGTAAACTCGTTCGTCTCTATAACTTCATATATATAATAACACATTCATTAAATAAAATATATAATAATAGATCGAATGACAATAGTCAATTTTTGTTATGGTGATAGATACGTGTGTTCTTTAATTAAACGTATGTACCTTGACGAATTGCTCCACAATGTGGTTGCATTGGAAGGGTAATTATTATTGTTATGATCCGATTCTTGCTGGAAAGATCCATCAGAAGGCCCTCTTTGATCCATGAATTGCCGGAACCCGACCAGATTATCACCCGGCCCGCTACCTATTGTGGAAAGATCGTCTTCTCCAGACCCGTCTGAATGCCCTTAAAATAAACAAGGTAAAAAAACCAATCATAAAAATGATTTATATATATAATGCAATACATACATATATATAAATAGATTATCCTAATCTATGAAAGAAGTTATCGTAAAAAATTATAAGAAAACATTCAAGATTATATACATACATATATATATAAGTATATTATACCTGAGGAAGCTGCAGGCTTGTCAGTTGTCTTAACAGTTCGATACATCTGCAATTTTAGGACAAACATAACAGATGAAATTAAGTTACAAATCATTAATATGTAATAAAAGAAATCAAAATATAATAACAACATTAATCTCTCTCTCTCTCTCTCTCTCTCTCTCTCTCTCTCTAGAGTAGGGGAAGTGGAAGTATATGTGTAAGATGGAGTTTCTTCATGGGGTTTCAGAGGATTTGATCATTAATCACGAGGTTGATGTATGATAAAGTAGCTAGTAATTAGGTGAATTATTGAAAAATGATGACTTTGTCTTTGTCTCTTTGTATCATTCTAATTTGAGTTCCAATTCTAATTGTTATTCTAATACTGCTGTCATTGATTACTTTCTCTCTCTTGTCTGATCAGTACTGTCTTTAATTCATATATTATATGCAGTCTGAATTCATCGGCTACTGTGCCGGAGAAATCAACGGGTTCCACAGACAATTAATTAAAATAATAACCCGTAGAGATAAAAATGGCTTAAAAATTAATTTTCTGGGTTTTTTTCTTCTTTATTTCTTTGACATACTTTTGTAGCTTTAGCTTCAAATATGGCTATATATATATATTTTAGCAAATGTAATTTTTTAAAATAAAAAAATTGTTTGCTACTAATCCGTAACCCTGTTTGAAATTTGACAACATTCAATTTGCTAGCTTAGTCTACGAATTCGTAATCGTAGCATCAGTTACGCATTGTTCATGCTGATGTACTTATT
>JACFYI010003762.1:230840-248877 GCA_014898755.1 Handroanthus guayacan
TTTTATGTAAATTTTTGGAACATAAAAAGATATAATGTCACTTTTTGATTTCCTTCCCCGTAGACGACGGGTTAAAATTCTTGAAACAGAAAGTAGGCTTCTTTTCCCTTTGTGTGCTTTTTTTTCCCCCCACTCTCTTCGCTTATCTTTCTCTCTCTTACACATACATATACAGACAGGAAAAGATTCACAGGTAGCACATCATATTTTTTGTTATTATTTCACTATATGTATTTCCATTTCTTTGCAATTTTTTATGTAGGTTTCGGTTACACAAATAGTTTCTTGAATTTGGGGGGTTTTTCTTTTGTTTGAATACTTTTGATTTTTTCTTTCTTTCTTTTTTTTTTTTACTTTCTTTATGAAATATTATTTGTTTTCTATGTGAGAATGATTTTGATTATTTAACATCTCTCTATATGAGATCAGTCTAAAGGGTTTACTAGATTGTTAGAAGGTCTTGTACTGGTTTGGGTTCTTCATCCATATTTCATCTTATATTTCATAATTAGTGTTGAGACAAGTTAATTGCACTGATCAAATATTTTTTTGATCGTAGATACAATAGTGCACAACATGTGTCGGCACGATGGAATAGGATATGACCCCTACATTGAAATAAAACATCTAAAATGGAAAGTCTTGATGAAATTTATCATTTTATGATTCAAGGTATTTCTATGAGGGTCTTGAATATAGTTGTCATGTTCGAGCTTCACTTTTCAAATGGTGCCAGATGCACGCTATGGATTGTTCACTTGACGAGTTAAATGCATTTTTATTCGAGTAAAAAAGGTAAATCTTATAAAGTATAATAAGAACAATAAATTTAACTGAATAACGGCTAAGTATATCGTTTCTTCTTTTATTATTATTGTTGAGGGATCTTAATTAACCTCTTCAGGGAAGGTCAATGCTACTTTCAAGAGATTTCGACTAGCTAAGTATATTGTTATTTTATCTACATCTATTATTTGAATTCTCAATGTGAAAAAAATTTGCCTAACCAAATCTCGTGCATTGACCCTATGGCTGTGATAGTACCATGTACCACTAATACAAGCAACTTATTTTGAAGGTCAAATACGGAGAAAAATATTCATTTGGACCAAATGTTATGACCTTTAGAACTATAATAGTAATAATGTAGTACGTAAGTAAACACCTCATTCATAAATAAATAACACCAAAAAAAAAAAAAAAAAAGAGGATTCTTGTCATAGGGTATATAATATATAGATACACACAAATGTAGGCAGATAGAGTACACAAGTAGACTCATTGACTTTGAGTAAGAGACCCACAAAGGTGTGTTTGTTTGGTAGTGTATCATGTGCAAACGTAGACCAAAAAATAAACTACAAAAACCCACATTACCTTCTAAATTCTAATTCCCTTTTCATACTCCCAAATATTCCCTTCTAATCTTTCAACAACTTTGTCTGGCATCTTGGATTTTATTATGTCTTCCTCCACATGAATCCCTCATCCACTCCAATCTCCCAAGTTTTTAGGGTTCTTAATTTTTGAAAAACCCTAGGTTGAATCGAAGGTGAAGTATAAATTAATTAATTTATTTTGTTTTAATTATAGGGATCCTTTAATCTATTTGTGTTGGGAAGTAACTTCTCTCGCACTTTCAATGGTCAGTAAAATATATTTATTTTTTGGGATTTTTTATGGTGGGATTGTGACTATTTCGGCTTTTACGATGTTGCACTAAATGACAGGAGTTTGTAGACTCTGTTTTGCTTGCGGTAAGTTTTTCACAAGATAAAACGAAAAAATAAAAATAAAAATAATGCACTCTAGTTTAGTAATTATATTACCAGGAAAAAATATATATATAATATTCGTTGCAAAAAAATTCAGTTGATATTCATTAAGTGAAAATAAATCCCATTTTGTCATTCGATACTTTTAAGTTACAATAATTTTTATTTTATTTTAAATTATACTTAAATTTTGAAGTCATAGGTGCTAATTATTTAAGAAATTTGTGCTTAATTATCTAAAAGGTAAAGCATGAAATTAATCTTATTATCCCAAGTACCTAAACCTGCTGCTTAATTTGACATAATGATATATGTTAAAAATGATCATATCTTGAAAGGAAAAAAAAAAAAAGAAGAAGAAGAAGAAGGAGTAGGAGGAGGAGGAGGTATCCTAGACAATCAATTGAGATTTTTATCATAGAAAGACCTACAAGTGTCTACTAATTCATGAAATAGTAGAAAATATTAATAATGTTTTAAGTTTTAAAACTAGGGGCATTTTTAACATTTTACAATGAGGGTTAGAAAGGGAAAAAATTTAATTAATTATCGTGATTCAAGGGTAAAATGCAATTCACTCGTGCTTTACTTGCAGGGCTTGAATGAAAACAAATGAATAAAATTGATGGCTTTTACTCTACCTACACTATTGTATAGAAAAAAAAAAATTAATTCTTAAAGACATAAGATGCAAGATTTTATTTATTTTTTACATAAATTTACCCCATTTTCTGTTCCTCCATCGAAATAAATTAATGAAAAGCAATGAAAAAGACAAAGCTGATATTAATCTAGAACTAAGGGACCAAAACAAAAGTTGTTTTCAAACTTTGAGGTCGAGGTTAGCGTGTAATGTACTTTACCTCTGCACTTCTGCACAATAACCTTAAGAGACATGAGTATTATTATTAAATAGCACTAAGTTTTTTGACAAGAATGTGACATACTACCACAATTATGCATACAATCAATTAGTTTGGTTCTTTAATTAAATTTTATGATTTTATCCATATTAAGCATTTGATAAGCACTCATTAAGAAAAAGTTAAAATATTATTTTTTTCTCTCAAAAAAATATTATTATATTCTGGATATAAAATTCTGTTCAAGGTTGTGATATAACAATACCAAATTATTACATAATTATGGATTAATTAAATTAACAAGATAGTCCTTTTTTCTCAATGTACTAGGACATATATTTTAAACAACTTAGCAAATATAATTGGCTAATAATTAATTAATCAACACAACTTTCATTATTATTTATACTAGTTAACGGGTTAGGATCCTCTATTCTAGAAATATGTTCATATCTTATTTCATATCTTAAATATATGCTAACTGTATTAAATATTTTTTTATAAAGATTGTGGATACCATACACTTAGCAGGTATCCGCGCAACAGAATAAAAAATGTAACACGAATTAGAATAGAGAATCCAAAACGCCATTTAATAAAATGTAAGTCTCTATTTGTTATGTTTTCATGTATATGTACTTTCTTAAATACTCTTATTCTTAACTTACTGTAATAATCATCACGACACCCACAACCCACAAATCTTTTTTGTATTAAATTATATATGTATCTATTTTAAATATATTAATTATATACTTGAATTACTAAATACACACTATGCAGATTATATCTTTTTTTTAATATATACATATATCTTATATTCTAGTTATTTTATACACACATGCGTTGTACCTTAGTTTTACATAAGATTTCATGCTTTTATCACATTTAATAAAGTGACTATGGCTTCCTTTTTCCCTTTTTTTTTTTTTGAAATAAATAAAGTGACGATAGATGACTTCAACAGCTATGTATATAACTACTGTTATTATTCATATCCCTTTGTTAATATGGACATAATCAATCAAATATATACTGACATTAGTACAATTTTCATTTTTCTTTTTCTTTTTCTTTTTAATTATAATTTTTCATTCCGACAAGACTGTGAAGACTAGGGGAGAGGAATTTGAAGCAAAGCTATTTAATGACAAAGATCATTCTATATGGCTGGATCTCGCTGTGATATCTAATCTACACGGGGTCCACTCAATTAATTACGATTTTTATATATATTTAACCTGTCATGAATCACGTTTCAATTAAATTTATTATTTTAATCTTGTTTTAATACATTTATCTAATTTCGTTATCTTTTAACTTAGTCACACGAGCTCAAGTTGAGTTTTGAATAGACATGATAAACATATCGGATCTGGGAAGAATTTGCTAATTAGATTGTCAACTTGCAAGAAGATTCAACTCCTTAGGACGTGGATTTGACCTAAAATGGCCTATAAAGACTTTTATTATACTCCTTAAAAATGGTAAAAATATTTAAACACAAAAAGGATTTATGTTGTTTTGTTTGAGTTTTCCTGACCCAACCTGGTGTGATGTGTTCGACACATTTAGTGTCATAGATTCAATATCTTGGAAAGTCACAGAATGAGGACATTTTGTACTCGTATAGGTCAGTGAATATCGACACATTTTGTACAATATAAATAAGCATTCTAGTGATAAATAAAGGTAATTTTATTAGGAGGATCAATGCTGTTTTTTAACTACTTCCTAAAGATTTGATGTAGTGCCCTTGTCTCATATGGAAAAAATAAGGAAAAATTCACTACCATATAAAGTATAACTAAAGAATCTATTTGCAACCATTGAATATCCCTTTTAAGCAAATTATTTATAAGCCAATTTTAGATTGCGTATGATAAATTCTCAGGCAAATCTCGTGTCCTGAGCCCCTGGGCCTGGGGCCTGACACACCTTATACATTTTGCTATCACAAGTTGTGACTCTTGCTTAACAGTATTTTATTCACCTCGTAAATTTACCCTATCCGATTTAAGTACCCAACAGTTATAGTAGAAGGTTAACTCATTAAGTCTAACGAATGTTGCAGTAAGATGAGATCCTTACATTATAGGTCAAGATCAAGTCCCACAAATTACAACCCGAAAACTATAAGCTGACATGTATGTTCCCAAACTCGATGCCATGTAATCTTGCAAGTTTACATTTGCCCTTTAATTTTTAAAAAATTGTAATTTCAAATGTATTCTTCTACATATTAATGTACAAAATCTTCATTAATTTTACATTCTTGTTTCAATTTATAAGTCTACAATATTTACATGCTGATAAATATATTATACAATATATATGTACACTTTTAAACAATACAAATTTGGTGGGCACAATTTACAATGCCAAAATCCGATGCCCACTCGAGGCTATTTATGAATTATGGTCTCAAAATCACTCCAAATGAAGCAATGTTAGGGTGGGTCCAAATTAGACTAATCTCAACTTATAATCATAATTAATTTCAGAACTTACATAAGACCAAATCTTGAACAGCTTAATTCTGTTTTCAGCATTTTATCAAAAAAGTAGTAAAAAGAATAAAGTTTTAGGAACTATAACAGTATCAATTATGCAATGGTTGGCTGTTTTCCATTAGGGAGGTCTAAGTCATGGTTGAATTTTTGAAATGATTAGGTAAATGCCATAAATATATAGGTAGACTAACAACTTCATGATTAACAACTCATTTTAGGTTATATTTATAGCAGATAATGTAAGTACATAACCATCTACTTTTGCTAAAAGTTGAGAAAAATAAATTATAATAAATTGTACTTAATATTTGAAAACCACGTAATAACGTAAGCCAACAAAAAAGTGTTTGGAATGTTAGTTTTGCTTTTGCTTTCTCATTTTGTAATTCACTATTTTATTAGTAATACTTTACAGCACCCATGATCAAGTAAGCGTCTTTCACATACAGTTGCCAACACCACCTTATCATCGTGCCAAAGCTCTTTGGCAAAGTAGCATTGACTTCCCCTTAAAATTCCAAATTCCCAAAGGGAACGTCATGATTTCAATTTCCATTCTCAACGAATTGAAAAGGTCATATTTTATTATGTAATTAAAATTTGAGCTAGATTTTTTGGGTTGCCTCCCAAAAATAAAGGTAAAAGTTAAAAAAAAAATTATATTATATATTTGTATATATATGAATAAGTAATCTATCTAAAGATTTTAGGTTAGAACGAGCATCTGGTGAATGAATAGCATTTTAGGAATATCAAATGAAAATGTAGCAGAAAGGAGTTCTGTTTTCCTTCTTGCAAGGCTAGACATAGTTTACAAGATTGGTGAAGAAATCACTTGGGTCTACTAGGTTATTGTTTTAATACTACAATTAACTTTTTTGTGCAATGATTGTCCAATATATAAGTGGTGTTAAATAAAAATCTATCAATCATTTAAAACCAAAAAAAAAGAAAGAAAGAAAGAAAGAAAAAATAAAAATAAAAAAGTGAAAGAAAAACAAGAAGAAGGAAAAGGGGCAGTTAAAGAATATGTTGTTAAACATAAAGCAGAGTAATGCACTTTTGTGTGTGCTGGAAAAGGAAACAATAATTGCAACTGTTTTTCAAGAATAACTATTTGAATACCAGAGTAAATATTAATTTCTACTTTCTAGGACCAGGAAAAGGACATCATGAGGGGTAGTTCTGAGATTGAACAATTAAAATATCCAAAAATTGATTTTTGGAATTAAGTATGATGTATAGAGAGAAGGTTATTGAGTAAACAGATCTTTTCTTTTCTTTTCTTTTTTTTTTAAAATTATATATTTGAATTTAGTTGCTTTTGGTCCAGAAAAATTAAAGTATATAAAGTAACCACAATAAGTAATAGGAGTACTTGAAAATTTTATAAGTTTATTATTGGTTAAAAAATCATTATAAAAACTCCGTTAAAATTTAGATGATTTGACTTTGTATTTTAACCAATTTGAACATTTAGATAGATCGATTATTACTTTAGTTCATTATGACATGTACTAATATTTAGTTCAATTTTTATTCTGCCACAATAATAACAACTTAATAATTATAACAACTAATCTTTTAAACTATTATTAGAAATATTTGACACTACAGCGTACGTGAATGACTATAGAAATACTCGTGTTATTTGTGCAAATTTTCATTGACACTACGTATCATTAATTATTAATTAATAGTGGCAGTCACTGCTGAACTTTGTGAAAATTATTATTATATATGACAAAATGAAAAATTTTAAATGAATTTATATTTTATTAATAATCTTTTCATTTTCGCAAAATAAAATTCTTGTGCTTTAGAAGCTAGTTCTAACTTCCACGAAATCAAATCACCCCATGAAAGTGTACGGATTTGATCCTATTTTAAGGAAAATTTCATTACGAAACGTCTTTATTGAGTATATTATTTTGTTTTTATTCTTTAAGGATCATCTAATCTCATCCGTCCACTTACTAGAAAAGCATTACTTTTAGGCAAGAGATAAGTCATTGCCCTATACGAAAAGACAATATATAGGAAAATAATTTTAAATATTGATTGAGTTTGAGGGAATTAAAACACTTTTTAGGAAATTCTTTCTTAGCTAGTGAAACAAAAATGTTTGTTGAGCCAACCAATAAGGCAACAACAAAACCCTTTTGGGAAGTGAACAATGTGCCAAACTCAATTGGAAAGATATTGGAAGATTAAAAAATAAAAAGGAAGTTGATGTTCTCATTCTCTTATTATTATTATTATTATTATTATTATTATTATTAAAAAAAATTGTTCCTTCTCATTTAATTACTAGTGAGACATTATCTTTGATACCGTTGTGGTTATCAAACAAGTAATAAATGATAATACTTTATATGATATGATAGAGCCAAGACAGATTCGAGAAAAACATTAGAATAGTTTTATTACTTCTAACTAACGTGTGAAAATAAATGCGTTAGAGGGTCTTTATACGAGATGGGAGAATGAATTGCAATTTCTTACAATTAATTTTATATATGTTGGTTAGATTTGAATATGAAGTTGTGGTCTTCCTAAATTAACACTTTAGGAGCTTATGGGTGTGTTGGATGAGCGCCTCAAAAAAATGAACAGAAAATTTTTCTTAATGGTAATGATTATACCTGAATTTGTTACCTACATCCAATGTCTAATTTTTGAAAAATTGTCCCACCAGCACTCAGTCACCTATTATAGGGGATTTTGTCCTTACAAAAATAAAAAAAAAAAAAAAAAAAAAAAAATTGATGGATAAGAGAGGGGAACAAATCACAAATTAACTTAAGGTATTTGGCTCATATCCTGATATATAACAAGACTTGATATTTTTGTGGACATAATAATTTTTCTATTGGAAAAGTAGCAAATTACTTGTTAATACGTCTTATTTTGATTGGCTAATTCTACCATTCTAACTTATTTAGTAACAAAATCCCAAAGGAAGTAAGATAGATATATAAATATACGACCTAACTGGCAGTCGATCATATATCCATTTTTTCTATTGGTGTACATAATTCTTTTTTTAAAAAAAACAAGTGTGCGACTACACAAAAATAATATTATAATTAGTGATTACAATCTTCTTATAAAATTTAAGATGTTAGAAATGATCTTTACTTGACTCCAAAGCCATTAAATATTGAAACCTAAAATAGTATATACAAAAATATATTATGTTATATATATATGTTAATTCATTTATTAATTAATTAATTAATTATATAATCCTCTCACTTAATTAACTTTTTGATGCAATGTAGAACATACTCAATCACATTATCTCTACACCTTTAATTAATTAACATGGTTTTTTTGAGGTACAATTATATGCAGAAATAAGTTGTTCCCACCAAAAAGTTGTTGCTTAATCAAGTTACAAATATAGCTATCAGCTTAAAGAATATTCACTTAATGGAATAAGCTGGACCAATGGAGAATGACATATCCCGGATATCCAGCAAACCCTTTCGATTATTATATTTATTTCATATATATATATGTATGTGTATATATATATATATATAATTACAAAGACTTATTGCTTTCAGGAATAATGTTAATTTGTCTTTAATTCAGAATATTTGTATCCTCCCATGTAACTTATTTTATAGTAAGAACAAGAAAAAGGGAAGTCTTTTGTTTGATCTTGAGTTGTATTCCTCCTTGTGTAGTCCTATTCGGACAAGAGATAATTTGTGGGCATTCGAAATACGATGAGATATATGGGGCCAATGTTGTATTGTAGAATTGCCTCGAGGACATGGCATTGGATGCCAATTCCTGTTGATGATGGTGAGATATCATGGAAAATGGAAAATACATACCTAATTAATTAATCTAAAACCTAATGTTTAATAGAGGGTTCATGTGATGGTAGCTAGACCAACTCTTGATCTATAGATTAGTATATATGTAATGATTGTTACTTAATTTTCTCGGGGTGGGTGGCGCAATGAATTTCTTTTTTCATGTAGCTGGTCGTTGAATTTAAATTGCCTAGATGAAAATTCTGTATGTCTTTATTCATGAAGGTAGTTCGACTTTAATGATAACGCAAATTCATTGACGGGTAGCGATGTTTAGGTAGATTGAGATTTGTCTAGCCATCGTGTATTGCGTGAGGAGTTTTATTCTAGAAAGATGTCCTTTGTAGGGTGAGAGTGAATTTGGGATCCATATCAAGCCTATTGACTCCTTTAATTTGAGACAATACTAGATATAAATATAACCCTCTAATTGAGGGTTTGAATAGTTCTTAAACCGTGCCTATAATAATTATCAATTTTTATTTCCCGAATAATCTACACATCTATTTTGTTTTCTTTGAGAATATCCTTATCAACACATATCAATGGTGGTGCCACCAAGCTTTGGATGTAGTGGTACTGTTTCCACCATTTCATCATGGGGGTGCAAGGTTCGAGTACCACCGATAGTGTGTGGGTGTTTGTCTACCGAATGATAGTTATTTGTCTACCGAATGATAATTTAGATATTTGAATTGTTATTTAATTCATATATTTGATCTTTAAATTGTATTCATGTTATGAATTGATGTATAATTAAATAAAATCGCTTCTCTAAAAAAAAAACACATATCAGTGGTGGTTAATTTCGTTTTAGTATTATCTCGAAGGACGAGAAAAGTCGAATCTCTGTAAATTAAATAAGACTCTTAATGCCTAATAAGATCAATTAACATGAAAACATTATATTCCCTAAGGAGGTGATCGACCATGTGAAAACCTCTCTAATGAAATATAATTATGGTAAATCATAATAATAAAAAAAAAAAAATCTCTTATTTACTTGGTAGGCTAGAAAAGTCCAACTTATTACATCAACATCTCTAGAAATTATCAAATTCCCATAAGCAATTTCAATACATATATATAATTATCATAATTAGTAAATAAAAAATAAAAGTTAATGTCACATTATATGCAGTATATAGAAAAACAAAGTTCGTCCCCAAAACGCAAGGCACTCTGTGTATGGGGGAGTTTATCCTTACATGTACCTAATTTGGACAAGAAAAGCAAATCTTCTTTTATTTTACCATGAATTTCATCAAATCAAGTGGTGCCTTAAAAGATACGAAAATGTGTTTTATTGAAAAGAAGAAATGGATGAAAACAAACCAGTGTCAAAAAGGGTTTGCCAAAGCAAGGAAAAAATAAAAAAATAAAAAAATTAAAGAGAGATGTCAAATATCATCTGACATTTGCTATTTCCACGTGCACCTAATTCTTTGTGCTTTTCAACTTTCTAGCACAATTATTGAGGTAATGATGCCCAGAGTCAAAAAAGTTGAGAAACATGTTTTAATGTAAATTTTAGACCACATAGTATCACTCTATTATGTTTCTTTTTAGTTGGTTTAGAGTAATTTTAACCCGGCAATAATTAAATTTGAACTTCTTTCCATTGCATGATCATACAATTTAAAAATAATTTTGTGTTAATCAGTTCATTTTTCCCCTTGGGTTGAATAATTAATTAAAGGCCTAATTTAAATGTGGATCGTTAAAGTCTGAGAAAATTATACGTGCTTAACTTGTGTAGTTCAAAAATTTTGAGAAAATGACAATTTTGCCCTCTTCAAAATTTGGGCATTAACGGTCACCTGATATAATATGTGTATTTGACTATTAATTATTGATGATAGAGAAAATAAATTTAGGATGCAATATGAAAAATTCGTAATAAATGAAATCAAAATTTAATTAGTTCAAAGTTATGGGGTAAAATATATGAGTTCTTATATTTTTTGCAAGCAAAGTTTGGGCTATGATTTGAAAGAAAGGAAAGGAAAGAAAAGGGAGGACAGGCAAATTCCAATGGCAAATTGGCAGATTTAATTAGGTTGTGTTAAAAGCTAGATTCCCGGGAAGTCATGTGAGATCAAGATTTCTCACATGACCTAGAATTTTTCAATTAATTTATAATTAAGTAACCTTTTGTTTTATATAAATTATTATTATTATTATTATTATTATTATTATTATTATTATTATTATTTTAAGTGAAACAATGATATAAAGATAAGGTATTAATGATATATAATATAAAAAGATGTTTTTCTTGATTTTTTGAGTTAAGAATCTTATAAGCTTTATTGTTTAAGTGGGATTATGCTAATGCATTAACTATAGATAATCATAAATTAATATTGAATTGGACTTTGATATGGAGGTTTAGATGAAGTTTAATTTCGCAAACAAGTGAATGAATGTTGGTTAATTTTGGAAACAAGTCTAATTTTCCATCTTATTTTGAAAATAACATACTTTTACCTAATGTTATTTTTCTAAAATTATTTTGCATCTGAATCCGTCTCTAACTAGATTGTTATTACTTATTAAATTAATCAAACGTAATTTATTTTCGTCTATAAATTCATTAATAAAAGTTACAGTCAATATGCCTCTATATGATCTTTGTATCCGAAACCTTATTCTCTTATACTGCATTGCTTAAAATTCACAAGGCACCAAACCTATTGTTATTTAGGTTATATCTATAGAAGTCAAAATAGGAAATCACTCATTTCGATATGAGTTTATAGCTTAAATGCTATCAATAATTATCAGCTATAAACTCGACTACCCATTAGAAGCGCGATATTTACCACATAAAATATATATGCTTTCAATTCAATCTTTTCATATTGGGAAACGTCCTTAATGATCCAACGTCAATAGAAAATATGAATAGAACTACATCTCGACACAACACTGTACACATATATAAATCAATTGGGAGAATTCCAAAAAAAAAAAAAAGAAGAAGGTGTAAATTAATTCGATAAAATCCTGAATTCAGGTATGAACAAACTAAAGGAATATATTGGGCACTGAAAGTCTCCTATGATTCTGGCCATCTTTTGACTCTCTCCTCTATTATATATGCATATAATATGTAGTCTTGATGAATTTATAAATCAAATTTATGTGCAACATTCTCAATGGGTCCATCCCAACATTTACTGTCTGAACCAGCTGTTCCCCTCATTTCAGTCCTCTAATATATTTAGCTTTATCCTTTGACCCTACTTGTACCCTCCTCTTCTCTATTCCATGCACCTACGTACTTACTATGATTTATGGAAAAAATTATTTTTCTATATTTTTATTATAAATATTGTACAAATTATATTGAGATGTAAAGGGCAAAATCTCCTTTCTTTGATTCCCAAAATCCAAGAGGGACTTTTTGGAAGGCCCTTATTCCCTTTGGTTTCATATTTTGTCCAAGAAAGTTAACATGTGGGGTTTTGGGAAATTTTCATGTGGTCCATAGATTGGGTAAATTTTAAGTTAGTGAGTTTGTGATGAGTGAACAGGGTTTAATTTGTAAATAATAATTTTATAATGTGAAATGCTGATATTGTCAGTCGAGTGGCTGTAATTCGATAATTTTGTAATCTTATTTAATTGGAATATATAGGATATAGAGTGTAACGGGCTGGGAATTTATATTGTATAAGATAGCTTATCTTATTAAATATTTTTACTTCACGATTAAGCAAATAATTACTGTGCAAAACAAACTATATCTTAAAAACCACATCATCTAAAACTTAATTTTAATTGCTCAATATTTATTTAAGGTTTTCGACACGTAGCTTAACATAAAAGTGGATACGATCAGAATTCAACTCACGACCATACGTTTTTCCTTAATTTCAATTATATACTTCATCTACCACAAATTTATTGCTTCTACAATTTTCGGATGTTGTAATACGTACATATAAAGCTTGATCTATTTGCTACGATAAAGATTTTTTCATGACTACTCTTTCAGTTGAAATAATGATTTGACACCACTAAAATCACGATTTCAATAAATGCACAGATTTTTACCTGTCCAATTCTCATGATCTAATTGTGTCAATTCAAAATATACTGATTAAAACAGAATGAAGATACTACTACTTTATTAAAACAATACAAAAAATGAAGAAAATATTGGTAATATCCATGGCATGTGCAAGTTAGTTTCAATCAAAATTGAAAAAAAAATTGATGACAAAGTGATAGCAACACTTGGTGAATAAGCAATTGTTTATGCTTTGATTTTAATCAAAGGTATGAAAGCAATACTTGAAAAAGCAAAGGTAATATTCACTTTCTGTAAAGTGATTTTCATCATATTATGTCCTTTCACTTTCTATATATATTTCTTTGCATTGAGGAATTTCTTTTCATGTGGGAATTTCTTTTCATATCTGTCTTTTCTATGTAGCACATCAATTGATGCCCACATATTTTGGATAGGTAAAATTAACCACACTCCAACAAACTACATTACCTTAAATTATATGGCATATAATAATTTATACTTTCATAATTACCGAAAGTCACATAAATAATTTAACACAAAGATGATGGGGGAATTCACCAACATTCTTCGTATTTGCCAACGAGAATTTGTTCTAGTGACAAGTGGTAAAGTAAAATTCTCATGACCCCAAATGTCACAAGTTTGATTTCCATTTATTGTATAGTACAGTTTAAAGATTTTTCAATTGATAAGAAATTTTCTTTGATTGTGATTATTTATTGTTATTGATGGATCGATGTATTAGTCAATGTTGTAATCACTTCTTGAATAATATGAAATATTTAATTCGCAAGAAAATTAGAAAATGGGTAATAAAAACTGAGTTTGTACGAATTACATTATTTTAAGTTATGTAAATGTACAACTTGGTAAATTGATTTTCTCTCTATGCTTTTATAGAATTGTTCTTGATGTTCCCATTATACCCCTTCATTATTATTATTTATTAAGGTAAAATTGTGAGAAAATTGTTTTTTTTATCCCAAGTTCTGGATGTTTGATTTTTTGATCCAATATTTCTGAGTTCATTTATTGCATTTCCAGAAATGAATTAATGGGATATCAATAAATATTCAATTGGAAACTATCTCATTGTAATATTTATTTTAGTAGTTTTCTTTTTTCCTACTTTCCCCCTGTTCTTTCCTTATTCGAAAAGTCAATGTGTGCAATTGTTAGATTAAATTCCAATCATATGTTTATATATAGATGCAACAGGCATGATCAGTTGAGCTGACTCGGCTCCAAGTCGTGTTTTGTGAATTTGAGTGTAGGCCTTCAATGAGTCAAGTTCGAACTCAAGTACAAATATTAAAAAACTCATGAATCAAATCTTGGATTCTTATTTTTAAAACTTTTTATTTATTTCTATATTTAATCTCTAACTCAATGATGTTTATGGTGAACTTAATTATATTTCTTGATATTAAATTAGAAACTATTCATTGAAATAAAATAATGATATTATAAAACACGATAATGATGATGATGATGATGATGATGATGATGATGATATACAATGAAAAGATAGTGTCAATGA
The DNA here is from genome assembly GCA_014898755.1 of Handroanthus guayacan. Taxonomy (NCBI): domain Eukaryota; kingdom Viridiplantae; phylum Streptophyta; class Magnoliopsida; order Lamiales; family Bignoniaceae; genus Handroanthus; species Handroanthus guayacan. Next base: position 245,404 of record JACFYI010003762.1, read on the forward strand.
TGAAAAAAATTAAAAATAAAAATATTAATCATTTAAAAGAATTTAAAAATAGTTTCAATTCAAATATATATTCTTTCTATAAGTAATTCTCGAGCACGAGTTTAATTTTGAGCTCAAGTTTGGAAATTTTTGAAAAGCTCAATTCAAAGTTAAACTAGCACGCCTCATATTATTTAATTTTTACGAGCACAAATTAAATATAATTAATTAAGAGGGATTAAACGAATAAAGAAGCCATGGCATAACAAGATGGTTAATTATTGCTTGTCATAGATTTTAAATTAAATTAAGTAATCAAAAATACGAAGCCACTGTATACTTTTTGATCACTTTTAAGTTTTAACAGATTATATTGAATCCACAATAAATAAAAGATAATCTTGATATTTATACATTTCCTCTTACAGTTTTATTCAAATAGAAAGTTCACTGCAAAATAATTGAATTTTGGCAACTGAAAAATTAAGAGTCAGGGTGGAAATACTAATCAATAATCCAAAACTAACAGTTGTGGAAATCTGCCATGGTGGATATTTAAACATCCACCACACTACATGCCATTCAAGTTGGTGGAAACATTCATTAAAATTATATGCCATGATGGATTTTCGACAATTCCCTTAAATAATATTGCTGTGGTAAATGTGTGGCAAATAATTTTTCTCCACCATTATTTCATTTTTCTATTAACATTAGTTTTTTACAGTGGAAATTGTTCGAACTTCTTATAGTATTTACTAACCAAAAATAATAAATTTAGAGACCTATAATAAATGTAAGAATGTGGGCAAAGTTCAGATTTTCAGGTCTCTCAACATTATTGAGATCAAAGGTAATTTATTGCACTTATAGTACTCTTCTAGCAAGTTGCAATTACTTTAGGTTCGATAAAAGTTAGATAGAGTCGTGAGTTGTTGATGCTAATTTAATAATGTCGGTTCACATTTGAGTCTTTAGTTAATTCACTATACTTTAAAAGTCAGAATTTTCTACAATTTTCTACTATTTACTATGTTATTATTTTTAACAACTATTATGTTATGGGAAACTTTCCTATCTATTATACTTAAATTGTTAAATCATTGTTATTTATTCATTATTATCAATAAATTAACTAAAGTCGGAAGATATTACATTCAGTTCATGATTGAAAAAGTATCTTTATTTGTCGACGCATGCTATTGTCTTGTAGCAGAAGGGTCCAGCCAATTAAGATAATTGATACACTAAAATATCTTTTCTAATTTAAATACGGACAATTTCATGACAAAAATTTCAAGTGTACGTTTCGGTTACCAATAATACTTTGATACGATTGAGTCATTATTATTAGCAAGGTAGTATATCTATAATATTTTTGTCTTAAAGATGAAAGTAATCCAGGAAAAGGAAAGAAGATAAATGAAATAATCGAAATTATTGGTAAATCGCTAATCTGTGAACTATGTAATGTACTTTATTCTGTGGATCAATGGTTGGCTATATATTTACTAAAGGTTTCTAAGCCACCCTTACATTATTCCTAAAAACCTATACTCTAGGTGGCACATGGATAATGAAAAATAGTTTCCACAAAAGGAAAAAAAAAAATAATAATAGAGTAACGAGTTCAGAATTATTAACATTTGTTATCCATTGGTCTATACTTGATTCATAACTGGAAAGTTTCTTCAGTCCTTCTTCTCCAATTGGTGTATTTACGTGTGATGGCTAATATAAGTTAGTATTATTATGATCGTCTCCAGGAAGAGTTAGTTACTGCCACTACCTAAACTCTTTGACTATGGGTTATGAGAAAACCTAATGTTGTTTAATATCGAATGAGATGAGAAATTTGAAAATTTTGATATATATTATGTGTGTGTATGTGTGTATAATAGAGTCTCATGTCTCACTCAATGAAGTATCTTTTTATTAATTTATAAAAAATAAATAAATAAATAAAAGCATCTTTTTTTATTAGGATACACCTTTATGTTTGGAATATTATAAAAAAGTGTTACTAGTCAAGAAAGCATCATAATTATATATAAAGCTAATTAATTCTATGCAATTATGATCCCAAAATGGCCTTTATAATTATAATTATGTATTAAAAAAAAATCTAAAATTACATTTTCTCCACACTAACTAGACTGGAAATGATGTGATTTGACACTTACAGTTAAAACTATCTCATTCTAAAATACAATCAAATGTTACTTCACAAACCATAATATTATCTACCTAACACCCAAAACATAGACAAACATTCATCACATTTTCCGACTTACTCTCGAGATTAATTTTCCTCAAACAATTATTCTCATAACACCCCAAATGCAAACAAACATACCCTAAGTCTCTACTTTTGACCATAAATCTAAATCATGATAAAAAAAATTAAAGTGAAAAAATAAAAGAAAGAAAGAAAGGAAAATAGTGATTGTGTGTGTTAATGGGTTGACAGATAGAGACAGAGGGGGTGGGGGTGGGGGGGTGGTTGTTGAGGGGTTGAAGACAGTAACAGAGGAGTGAGTGACAGTGTAGTGTAGGGCCTAAGGAAAGGAATTAAAAGAAAGGAACAAAGGCTGTGTAAAATTCAATCATCCCTTTTGACGAGTGAAGAATATATTGAGCACGAATTGAAAGAAAACACCCTCATTCATTCTTTCATACTTCGCCTAAATAGAATGTAATATTTGTACACTTGCCCACTTCAATTTTGAAAATACCCATTCAATATTCATCCATCTCCATCACATCCCCCTAACTACTACCACGCCCCTCCATTAATGTGTATCTCCCACGCTCCAGCCTCCCCCAATTAAAGGGAAAAAAAAAAAGAAAAAGGGAAAATTTGTTTGTCTTAATTAATGTGGCATGGACATGATCCCATTAGGGGAAAGACAAAATAACTATTTTATAGGATGTGTGGTTTATAACACAATTTGATGATCTTTAATTTAAGTTGTTTGTCAAATATCAGAATACAATATTATGTGTTGTTTCATGAACACATGTGGTATTGAAGGGCTGTGTTCTTGATATCAAATTAGTCTTAAATTCACTATCAGGTGTTGAAGAATCTAGTTTTGTTTGCAGTGGTTGAACTCTAAATATATTATCATATAATTTTATCTTTATGAAACAATGTTATTGAGAAAAGAGAGTGCGTAGTTTATAAATTAAATAAAAACTTTCAGTTTTTTCCTTATGAATCGAAATTGAGTGACTAGATAAGACATATAAATAGACTTGAATATGAAGAACTACAATAGTTCTACATGGTAAAATATATTGTTTAACGTTTTTTTATTAATTTTGATGGGCTTCATAGATTTTCATGTTCGTTTGAGCATTGGGTTTGAAGTATTTGACAAATCATTAAGACACTTTTAACACTATTTACCTTCTTGTTCAAGCATATAATGTACAAAAACATAAAAGGTTTGCAATGTTTGGAATGATTTGGAATATATAATGCAGGGATTT
>JACFYI010003762.1:248937-261400 GCA_014898755.1 Handroanthus guayacan
ATCTTTTCATAATTCAATAACTTTCTCCCAAAATATATATCATTAGAAAATTCTAATCACTTTAAATCATCACACCAATTTCGTGTAAACTATGATGTAACATCACTAAATCGACATTCATATCAAAATAAAAAAGAACATCATTAAATAGACATTTATTAGAAAAATCCCTAAATAGACAAAAATGTAATTAAAAAGATAACAACAGTAAATTTATTTTTCTCCCAATAAAACAAAATATCATTTCATTCTCAATACATTTTTCAATGCCACTTCCAACCTAAATCAAATCCAAACATTGCTTATTTTGACAGTTATTCAATATTCAAAACTGAAAATAACTAAACAGTAAAACAGTAAGAAAAAGGTGAAGAGAAAAGTTAAAAAAAAAAAAAAGAAGAAGAATTGTGAGGGCTATGAAAAAAAAAAAAAATTATACATGGACACTTGGAAGAAAGGCGTACCGAATAGAAGTTGACATGACATAGGGAGGGGTATACTCGTCTTCCCAGATGGCCCATTCCTCGAAAATAGAGTAATAAATGCTAAAGCGACAGGAGCGGGTACAGGACTTTTTGGCAGAGCAGAAAAGATGGATGTGAGAGAGAGAAACTCAGGCATGGTAAATCATTTTGTAATCGATTGCTTTATGATTGAAGTGTTTTTCAGTACACATAAAAATTAAATAATAAATATAAAAATAAAGTAGTTTTCAGAAAAACCAGAGATAAAAAGACCTTTTCCTATTAAAGCCCTTTTCCTCCTTTATTACTTTTTCTAAGGACAAAAGTTAAGACCCCCTTGTGGAGGGGGTACGGGGTGGGGTGGGGGTGCTATCAGAAGGGCATGATGGCAGTATGATTATGAGAGAATAGAATTGTGGTTTCTTTGCAGTTGTATTTATTGGCAATCTCACTGCCCTAGGCAAAGATGGGGACTGTCCCATATATATTTATATATATAATACATTGATATGCATGTATTGATATAAAATGAGTGGTTGAACATGTAAATTTGATTGCATTGAAATACTATTTTACCATCAAGAATTTGATGATGAATTTTATTTTGAAAAAAAAAATCTCAAAAATAAAAGAGAAAGGGTAAATATGGGGACTTTGTCTCATATGTATACCAACGTCTGATATTCATTGAAGCTGTATATTTAATAATTAAAATATAATTTAAAATACTATGTGTACGTGTTTGTGTGGATTTAAAGTAGTAGCTAATAAATTATGAGTTATGAACACAATGGTAGTTCACATGAAAACAAATCAAAAGGAGTTCATGTTTTTTCAAGATTATCAAGTGTGTTATTGAACATAAAAGATTGATCGTATTGAAATATTATCTCAATATTATTTGAATATCAATAATATGTACTAAATGAAAAGCATAATTCCAACAAATCCTCCAAAAGTGAAAGAGTAAATTAATATAAAGGTGATTGCAAAAATTTTTACTTGGGAGAAGTGAAAAAATAGATAGAGTAAGATTTAATTAAAGCCGAAAATGCTTAGAAATAAAGGTTAAGATTACCAAAAAGCTATAGAAGTACTTATGAGATGATTGCTTTTAGTTTTTGTTTCTACTTGATTTTAGAATAATAAAAGTAAAAGCAGTATTCCAAACACTACGAAATAACTTAATTAATTTAAAATTAAAAAGTACTTATAAAAACCATTACAAACACCCCCTATATCATCTGTCTCAAGTTTTTAAGATTTTTTCAGTACAAAGAAATATATATATTTATATATATATGAATATATATGTGTCTATAAGTGTGGGGATGAGCTTTCACATCTTTGCATGGTTAAGGGGCCTGGCGGAGTAGAGACTGACATTGTCCTTCACGAAAGTCGCTGACCGTATTGTCTACTCCGCATTTAAAGCGCGCCATTCTGCTCTATTTATTAATGCCAATATTTCTATCCTCCTCAACATCATCTTCTTTTAATAATTATTCCTCTCCCCAATTCTTTTTTTTTTTTTCAAAATAAAGAAAAAAAAATATTTTATTGATTAAGATCCAAGGAATAAAAAAGTGATAAATAAAAAGGGATAATTACCTCCGGCCTCCTTGATGTTTGGCCTAGTTATAAAAATATCACATTCTGATTTGAAAAATTACAACAACACTCATTGCATACAATTAGACTACCATCCCAAAGGTGTAAGAAAATATTGACTAGCATATAACAAGTAAATTCTCTATTGATTTAACGACAAATGGTGTTATTGTAATTTTGATAAAACACGTGATATTGATGCAATTATCTATAAAAAAAAATCAAATGCTCGTAGAGAAAAGTGGAAGGAAAAAAAAAAGAAATGAATTAGCAAGAAAAAAAAAAGAGTAAAACTTTTACCATAAAATAAAATTTATCGCGAATAGTAATTTGTGGAGTGTCAATATTAGATGATATTGATGCAATTTTGTTTTTTGAAATTTAGATGAGAGTTAAACTGTGTGATTGATGTTTAATTGTGTCACATTTATTTACACTATATTCAACACAAATTAGTCGTAAATTAAAGTTGAAAACCTAAAACTTTTAATTATTTTAAAAACACTGGCCCAGAAAATAGTGATTAAAAGTTAGAAATAGCAAATCATTACTTTAAATAAAATTATACTTTAGACAAAAAAAAAAAAGCATTATTAATATATGCATCAATTTTGATCTTATTAGTTATCAATCAAACCAAAGAATTCAAAGTTTATTCTCATTCTCTCACAGTTTGTAATTAAGTGGGCCCAAAATTCAAAGTGGGGTTTCTGTCACCTCTCATTTATGCCACACAATTGTAAGGGGATGTTTGGAAAAATAAGAAAAGGCCAAAATGGGAATTCAATAAGCTAGCTGTTGAAATTTGGGCTTTTGGAGGGGTGGGGTGGTCATAATCAGTGCTGCATATCAGTATTGGCTGGCGTCTGGAATTTCTTTGGTACTTGGAGTTGTGGGCAGTTATTTGGAATTTTCTATCGTATATAATGACATAATTCAATTAAGTTTAATCAGGGCATATTCACTTGGACAGGTCAATGGGTGATCAAGAAGAACCATAGCCTAGGTTGGTGACTTCCATTGCATATAAGAGGAGAACTCGTCTAAGGTCGTCCCAAGTGGTCGAACCTACATCATAATATGTCAAAGCGGGAGCCTACCTTCGCGCAGCCTTTATAAATAAATTGAATGAAGAATATTTAAGTTTAATCAAGGGACTGGCAATTTGAACCTGCCAAACACTCCCTCCATCCCCAAGCTTTTCTATTTTGTTGACAAGTTTTGGGCTAGGCCCAATTTTTACAAGGCCCAAAGTGTGAAATCTGCCTAATATGGGCCAGATTTGGAATATAGATAGGCAGCCAATTTGAAAGTGTCTGTGGGCTGATAGCCCAATTTAGCAAGTTCATTTTGCATTTGTTTGGATGTGGTATGTTATACTTGGGCCAATAAAGTGTTATTCTGTATTGGTCCTGACATAGCGCTGTGGCCCTTGTTCGTAAGTGATGCCAACTTCCTCTTCTCACATAGAGGTACTGGTTTAAATCCCATCAGTAACACGTGAGCTTTTCTTATTGCATGATAGTTTACAGAATTCGTTTTGTGTTTAATTTATATATTTGATCTTTGCTTGTTATAACGATTGGATATCATTTATTCTCTAAAAAAAATGATATAGGGCTGCCAATGAGACAGGTTTTAATTTGGATTTGATAGGGAATTTTAGAATTTTTAACCAAGGAAAATATTTGATGGATCAAATCCAATTAAAAATATATAAAATTGAGAATAGGCAGATAGAGTACCCGTTTGGTTCTGAATTTTAATCATATTTTTTGTGAAACTAATAATTTTATATATAATATTAATAAAGATTCTTAATAGAAGGAAATACATGTGATAGATGATAATATAGACATTTATATTTTTGAGGTATTATACTTATTAGAACAATGTATGGATTTTTCAATATAGGTCGAATTTTCTTGTTGGATATCATATTTTTATTGAATACGGACTTGATATTAGCATATGCAAATCCTATCTCACAGATTTGTTTATAAGAATTAGTATTCAAGTTTAGATTTAGACAATTCTGATTTGATCCAAATTCGACCAATTCAAAGAAGACCCATGATGGCCCATAAACATCAATTTCAAACAACTAATTCTAGAACTTGTAAAATCACGTCATCTATTAACCAGCAAGACATGGTAAATCACTACACATATGAATGAACAAAAGACAGATGACTGTTTTCTGTTAGTTAAAGAATATGTTTCAATCTTGCAACTAAGTACGTCTACGTGGATTTCGCAGATTATACCTCTTCATAATTGAACAAATTTCATCTGAATTGTCTCCAACTTCCTCTGCAAAAACGTAATCCGGATCCTCTAACAAGCCGACATCTTCTGGTAACTCAGAGTCGATCCATAAAGGCCAGTTCACCTCACTATCCTCGTCCATGTCCCATTGATCCTCTTCATTTTTTCTTATACCATTTATCTTATCGATTAGCGCTAGAAGTATCTGATGATTGAGCACTTCATAATCTCTGCATAAGTCATAAGCTGTTATTAGACGTGGATCAATGCATGCTTATCCAAAATTTCTGATTATAACTTATGGGATCATCACCTGTATGTGAAGACCGTGTATAGAAGTTGGAGCAAGGCTAGAACTAGGAAGAGTGACCTAGTGGAAGTCACAATCCATGCTCGACGTTCTAAACTACATGTTGGGCAACGTAGTACACTTAGCTCGATCAAGAATGCGATGCATAAACCTGCATAAAAAGATCCAATAAGTTGTAGGTTAAGCTGGTTGAGGAAGTTTAGGTTCTTGGTCAAGTATGTGATTATTTTACCGAGGTAAAGCCTAGGTCGAACGTCATATGTTTGCTTCATGCTTGTGAACATGTAGAGGACAACAATTAGTAACGAGTAAATAATGAAGATTTTGATCGATTGTGATTCTATAAGCAATGCGTTATGCAATGCAAAGAGCTTGTCCAAAGCTTTAAGCATTCTTGCTTGCTTGGATTCAAATGCCCCCTGAAAAAACAAAAAAAGAATGTTGAAGCCAATTGAAAAGCTGCCAACTTATTTAAGCTATGAGTTGTTTAATTTTATGCAAATGAATGTATCTAACTTGTGCTTCTAATATCGTCTTTGAATTCTCGGCTAGCTGATTATGCGCGCGTTGAAGTTGTTCTTGACGGTGAATAAGCTCTTCTTGTTGTCTCTTTCCAAACTCGGATAACTGTTGCAGAGTACCCCTGCATCAATAAAAGAATCATATTAAGCTAAAAGCTGTTTAAGTGAGCTTATAAGCTCTTCAAACCATGTTATAACATAAATTTTTTTCCATAAAGAGTTTATAAGCTCTCAAAATAAGCTGTCAGGATCTTATAAGCTCTTATGTGAAAGGCCGAAAGTTCCCAATTTATTGCCTACAACTTTTTTCCAGGTATTTACCTGCTTTCTTCTAGTGCTTGAGACTGAAATCTTGTAAGAATCTGAAGACCCTCAAGAGCAGCTGATTGGCTTTCCAAAAGCTGCCTTTGCTTATCCAAAGAACTTCCTGTCATAGTCTCAATATCATCAGTTTTACTCTGCAAAATGTTCAATTTTGAAAACATTGTTTCTCCTACTTTTCCAATCTCTTTCTCTATTTCAACTGTTTCATCCTTTAAGTTACTAATCTCTGTTCCAAGATTATTATATGAATCTTGAAGCACCATAATCCCTTCATCCACCTTTTCTTTCATCTGTTTTTGGCTTTCAATCAGCTTTTCGTGAGAAGCTGCTATTCCCTTAGATTGCTCATAGACTTCCTCGGAACACTTCTTTAAATTACTTACTTTATCTTCTATAGTTTTCGATGTTTCTGCTACTTGTTGAGTTTGAAGATCAATTGAAGTCAAAGAAACATAAATATGTTTCGAATTTTGTAATAGAGTTTTTCCCTTTTCATCGATCTTTTGCAGCTTATCTTCTGCATATTCTGCGGATTTCTTTAGTTCATTCACTAGTCTCTCTGTTTGATGCTTGAAGGCATGAATCCTGCAGCAATTTTATCCCGAGTAAAAGCACTTCTTTATGTTTGGATCAAGGAATTTAGTGAGCAAAATGAAAGGAAAACAATAAAAGTGCCAATATTGAAACACAGGGAACCTTTCTTTAATATTTTCCTTTTTAAAGTCCTAGATCTAGGCATAGTGTAACAAACTTGAGAAGATAAAGAAAATGGATAATTATCTCTAACACCCCTAAGAATTGAACAAATTATGGAAACATGCCCATTGTTTTGAGAAATTATAATAACGCCCCCATTATTAGTTTCACTTATGGAAAAGTTACAATCCTCTGCATAACATTACAAGTAGGACTTTTGCTCCAAAATTTAACAACACCTACGAGCAAGGAGACTTCTTGTAATGTTTCCATCGATATATTAGATTATCCAAATGGTCTAATTATAATGTTACACATGCTCTCAATTTTTTGATCACCTAAGCTAATGACAAGGAGTATTATTGTAATTTCTTAAAACCACGGCAACCGTTTCCATAATTAGACTAGACCTCTAGGGATATTGTGGTAACCATGCATAAAGAGAAATTAAGTACACTTACTGCAATTGATGACATATCGAATCAATCTGAAGAAAGTACTGCAAATAAACTTTATGAGCATCATCATCCAATTCTTTAAGACATTTCTTCGTAGGATGCTTGGGATTACAATAAGGGAACGAAGGTCTTCCCGAATGCTTCTGAAAACAATCACTAAGATCCCAAGTAAGTCCATCTTTCAAATCTTGATCAGCAACAATCTTCGAACATCCCGCGAATAAATTTCCATAAGCTGTAAGCCAACATGATTGTGATGTACGCATTTGCAACTTAGCATTCTCGACTAGAATCATTGCTTTTTCATCGTTGTCAAGAGAGTCGAGCGCGAACTCCGCTCCAACTAACTTTGGAACGAACAAGTATTCACCTGTCGTGTGAGTTTGTTTCTTGTCGGAAGCAAACCACCAGCCGCGACATGAGGGGTAAACTTGGGATAGAGAAAGTATGAATATAAGAAGCCTGAATGATCGATGATGATTAGCCATTATCTAAAAATCAGGTGCAAAAGATTTTGCAATAAAGCAACAATTTGAGGTTGTTTCATGTTTATAAATATGTAAGGGAAGGGAGAGAGAGGAGAAACTTGGGTGCCAAGTTACGGGGATGTGAAAAGGACTTTTGGAAGAAGGGCAGATACAAATAGACACAATTATACGAGTATATGTACACTTAGGAACAGACACGTATATAAGTGGAAAGTGACACACACACACACACACATATATATATATATATAGTAAGTTAAATTTCAGGGTAGAGAATAAAAGATAAGTACTCAATATAGAAGGGAAGGATGGATTTTAGACCTTTGTAATTAAAAAATTTCCTTTATCGGGCAGGATTTTTCCTATATATTTGGTTCACAAGTAGGTGACAATTTATGGCAACTTTCTTGAAATCCTAAAGATATAGATGTTCTGTTTAATCAATTTTTTATTTTGTTTTATTTTATTTTTTTGAGAGATAGATTAATACATTCCATCATTATATCAATACATCATATTAATAACATTCGATGATCAATAACAAATAAGAAAAAATTCCAACAAACCTATTATATAGTGGAAATCAAACAATATTCAGTACACAAAAAAAAAATCACACACGCTAGATGAGAACAAAGTGACATTATAAGACCTTTCCCGTACTGATTAGCCTAGGGATCATTGGCCTATTGGAGTGTTTTTGGTTTACTACTAATTGATCCAGCAATAGCGTATGGATTTTTATCTATTGAATGATAATATTTATTTACTAAAAGATAGTTTAGAGAATTTGTTTGTATTTAGCTTACGTACTTGATTTTCAAAATGTATTAATATAATAATTAAATATAATGGCTTCTCTCCATATAAAATAAAAATTTGATAATCTTCAATTTCCGTTTGATTTCAACTTATTGTAAAAATTATATCTCGACATTAGTAAATTGTTTTCCTTAATTAATTTTAAAAACCTTGCAGGACATTTCAGTGATAAAAATTAAACAGATGGGCTTAGGTGTAAAAACATCTTCTAAAACAGGGGCTAATCAGGCTTCACTCCAGCCCAGACTCCAATATTTATTGGCTAATTGGCTAATTTACTGAGTAAAAATGGGCCCGGCCCTACTGACTCGTCAGCCCACCACTAAATTGGGGTTATCAGACAAGAAGACGGCGCCCAACCCAAACAACAATTCCAAACCCGCACCAAACACCCCTCCAAATTATTTTGAAAAAAAAAAAGGAAAAAGAAAAGAAAAAAATGGGGTCAAACTTAAGAGGTCTCACATGAGCATCTCTAGCCAAATTGGACAAACTCCCAACATGCCATAACAGTATCTCCGGCTAATTTTTCGAACTCCAACAGAAAACGGCATCTTATAGGACTAAACCTCGAACTCAAAACATACAGAACCAAAAGAGAAATCTGCTAACCTATTAGACAAAAAATGTAATTTTCCTTTACAAACAAAGGTCTCGGAATCTCATGAAAACATTTAAAAAAGAAAACCATGCATGTGAATCAATCCAAGTACTGTTACAGAAATACAAAACTATCCCTATCATTTCATATATCACAACATATACATATCCTTTTTATCAATCGAACTAACGGCCTGTGAACTGGCTAAGAGAGGCAGTGGCATTAGAAGTAGATAATCCAGTAGAAGTTGAAGTATTCATGACAGGAACTCTGTTTCCATAGCTAAAAGAAGGCCTGCTTGGCGCCTTCTTTTCCAATGATGAATCACTTATAAGCATCACCAGAACTTCAGACATAGTTGGCCTTGAAGAAGGGGGTGACTGTGTGCATAACAAAGCTATTTCCACCATTTTCTTCAAGTCGTCGGGCTTATATTCGTTTGCATCCAACGTGTCGTCTGCTAGTTTTTCATGCATTCCAGTGTCGTATAGTTTCCAAGCCTGTATATAACCATCGTAATGTATAGTTTTTGTAAATTGTTATGGAAAAACATCGATTTGAATTGGAAAATATTTAGGAGAAAAAATGATTTGTCGCTGGAACTACAAGCTTTTTCATACTATGTGCATTCGATGTCTTTTTGTTTCACCATCTTTGAACATTTCTAGTGGAGTATTCCGTCGTGACTTCTATGTATCGGGCACATGACTAATTCTAAGGGTATTTTCATCCAATCACGGTCACGGTAACTTTGGTTGCTTTCATCATGTAACACTTTTCCTCATAAATTATCAACAAAAGTTTTTTTATATCATCTCCCGCTATTTCCCTCGTTAAACGATGAAAATACCAATTATTTGTGAGTAGACGAAAGTACCGTTAAGATTAGTCAAATGTCCGGTATATTGGAGAATCGTGACATAATATTTCACTAACAACATCAAAGATGGCCAAGTATAATCAAAATATATATATAACTTGAATACCAAAGTTTTTTCTCCAAATATTTATGGGGTACCTCTTCAAGTAGATATTCAGTGTCTGAATCAACGTTCACATCACTACTTCTCCGGCCACTAATGATTTCAAGGATCACGACTCCAAAACTATACGTGTCAACTTTCTCCGACAAATGCCCATGAATTGCATATTCCGGTGCTGTATAGCCCCTGATCGCAGAGCATTTACAAGTTCATCGTTAAAACGAACTTTTAACTCATCTGAGCCAATCGATATCATTCAATATAACAACATGAATGACATAAAAATGAGAATGAGATATGAAAAAAGGGACTAAAAACATTGACACTTACAATGTCCCTGCAAATTTAGTGCTAACATGGCTCTGATTTTCTGGTAAAAGCCTTGCCAACCCGAAATCAGCAATCTTGGCTTGAAATTCGTTGTCCAGTAATATATTGCTAGGCTTTATATCTCGATGTATTATACATACATGATATTGCTCGTGCAAATATGCAAGGCCTCTTGCTGTGCCAAAGATTATATCGAATCGCTGTTTCCAGGTGAGCGCTCCTCGTTTTTCGCCTATTTGAATACACAGAAGAAGAAAAGTTCAACTTGAAATTTATCATTTTCAGTTTTTAAATAAATTTAAGGGAAGAAAATGCTCTGCCATCTGAATCATTAGCATTTTAACAAACTGCCCACTATATTTTCTTTTATTGCACACGTTTTTATGATTTGCTATCTCTTAACTTTTTTTATTGGAATATTCTATTGTGATTCTTCCATGTCGGGCATATGACTAGTGGCAAGGTTATTTTCATCAACTCACAAATAAATTTGTGTATTTTCGTCACTTAACATTTTAACTCATATTAAAATTGAATATATTATTAACAAATGGTTTCTTATCTCATTTCCTCTCTCTCTCTCTCTCTCTCCCCCCATCACTTGATCATGAGAATACTACAAGTATTTGTGAGTTGGTGAAAATACACTTAAAGTTTGTCACATCCCCAAACAATAGAAGAGTCATGGCGAAATATTCCCTAAAAAATGATCAAAGATGGCAAACTGTATAACAACATGTACTTCAAATGACAAAGTATGAAGAAAAAAGTATAGTGGACAATATACAGAAACGCCCGTAGTTCTATAGCGTGTATGAAAACGGCCACAGTGGACAGTGCATTTTTTCCAAAGCTTTTAACTTCTAAAGCGTATATTCATGAGATCAACATACCATATAAAAATCTGTCGAGGCTTCCATTTGCCATGTATTCGTAAACAAGAAGTAGTTCGGATCCCTTGCTGCAACATCCTAAAAGTCGGACAAGATTGCGATGGTGAACGTTGCTTATAAGCCTAACTTCTGTCTCGAAATCTGCCTTTGCTTGGCTGTAACTCATGTCAAGTTTCTTCACTGCAAAGACGTTCCCATTTTTTAAGGTGGCCTGTTTTGAGACAACCTTTTAGTTGAACTATCAAGATAAAAATGGCATACAAGACTATAAATTTCAGGAATGCACATGATGTAGAAGTCTACTATGTAAAAAAAATTCAATTTGTTTAAAAAAGGGCATCCTTCTTATCGCTTGTTGTTGCCATTTAAAGTCGTTGCAATGAAAGCAAGAAACATTAGAGATAACTACCTCAACATGACCTGAAATCGCCATGTAGTTTGAGAAATTACAATAAAACTCCCTTATGTTAGTTTAATTGATGGAAAACTTAATTGAGTGTGGATAACATTACTATTAGACCACATGTATAATATTACAAAGGTTTCATTAAATTAATTTTCCATTAGTTGAACTAGTGACAGACTGGCAGAGTGAGATGTTGTAATTTTCCAAAATTATAGAGAGTATTTATGTAATTAGATCTACCTCTAGGGATTGTTTAGATAATTAACCCTAAGAATAATCTTATACTGACCTTGTATACATCACCAAAACCTCCTTCCCCTAGTTTATTTTCTTCACTAAAATTGTTTGTTGCAGCTTTCAAGTCCTTGTAACTGTATATATTTGGGCCTTGTAATTCAGTTGCCCCCAAAATGTTACTTCTTCGAGCTGCTTTTGGCTTTCTTGAAAATTTATACCACAGGAACAGAGCAATTAGAATTAGAATAAGACCTCCTCCTCCTCCTACGGCTCCTCCAATAATTGCTTTTTTCTTGCTTGAATTCCCTGAAAATAAAAATATCATATATCACAAAGTCACTTTCACTTTATAAAGCATGTATCTCTGAACTTTATGATTGAGACCCTAGGGAGTTAATGATAGGCAAAAATAGTCATAATGACCAATTTAGCCCGGTAATGATGAAAACCTCAAAACACTTCAGGATCCCCATTTGTTTTTGTTGAAAATAGAGCTTGGACCTAATTCAACCGCAAAAGTTAGTTTGTGAGGTGAGGATTGCCAATGACCATATACAAAGGCCAAGACCCTTATATTTTTCTGATGTGGGATTCTAACATTTTTAGAGTGTCCGGTAGGTACCTAGTTCTATTGACCGACCTTAACTATAAGAAGACTCCACATGAAGAACAAGATGGTGCCACACATGACCCACGTCAGCCTTATATTATAAATACCTTCAAACAAAATAAGACAAATGTACACATTCAATAGATTTCAATCTTGAACTATTGGATGTTCTAGCTCTGAATTACTCTGACCTAGTCCTATACTCCTCACCCTCTCTAACTTAACCATTAGAAGGTTTTCGTTAGGAAGGGCCCAATTACACCAACCATTCCTTTTGATTTCATGTAAACACCTACACACCAATTGTATTCGACCTGACTCATATCCCTTGTACACAAATAGACCAACCTGTATAGACAAAACAAAGATTAGATATAGTTTCCACTTTGGGGAAAATTACAATTTTAGTCCCGTAAGTATGCCACTTTCCACTTTTGGTCC
>JACFYI010003762.1:284911-302691 GCA_014898755.1 Handroanthus guayacan
ACACGTATCAAAATAATTATTTAAGGAGGTTCATGCTCTGTTATGTAGCATAAATTAATATTAATTAATATTTATCAACAGTTCATCATCAATAACTTGATTACCATTTAAATAGATCAATATTCGACTCAAATTTAAGACCTTCATAATTTGGAGGCAAGAATGATGTTTCTTACACTTAAAGAACAATTCACTTTTGTTCCAAAAACAAAAATTCATTGGCTTATCATAAATCTCCAATTCTTGTTGTGATGATTGTTGTCATTGGCACTTAAAGTCATATAAATTTTGGCCACTTTACATGTGAAGAGATGATTTGATTTGAATAAGTACCATCAATTTTAATTGAAATTAATACATAAAGAAAGTTGCGTGCATGAGGGAGAATAGCCACTATAAGTCAGACCAACCCCGGCAAATACTTGCAAGATTGCGAAGCAAGTTAAGTCAAATCGACTTGACTCCACTTAAACATAAATACATTAGTTCACCAATTTGAAAAAGGTTCAATGGCTTAAATCATGCTCTGTTAACCATACTTGTTTTGACATATGAAAAATCCTATAAATACTCATGTAAGAGACATAGCCAAATGTGCAATTAATTATAGCTACTCAATATGATCTTTAGTTGCCTTAGATTGGT
This sequence comes from Handroanthus guayacan, assembly GCA_014898755.1. Taxonomy (NCBI): domain Eukaryota; kingdom Viridiplantae; phylum Streptophyta; class Magnoliopsida; order Lamiales; family Bignoniaceae; genus Handroanthus; species Handroanthus guayacan. The sequence continues at coordinate 285,557 of JACFYI010003762.1, forward strand.
TAGACAACTACTTGAGTATAAAAGAGTTTAGCTTTGGGTAACCCATGTAATCCAAACGCTTTTTGTATGATTTCAAGTTTAGATAACTTGAACATGATTCGAATACTTTATTTCAAAATAATGTTTTCTCTCATATTCCTTATCTTAAATACACATACAACTGTATTAAATATTTTTTAAAGAAATATACGGAAGTATAATTTTCCCAAAATTAGAAAAAGAACATAATTGACCTTATTCATATCTTAAGTAGGGTGTGTGCATTTTTCCGTTTGGCATATCTTGGGAGTCCAGTTAATTCCCCCCTTTTTTTTTTTTAAGGAAAAACAATAATTACATAATTATAACAAAAAGTAAATCAATAAAATCTTTAATAAAATTTCAGGAATTGATATTTCTACTTCACCAATTGATATTTGCACTTCATTTTATGTCAATTGACAAAATTGTCCACTAGTTATTAAGAAATTTCTGTACTTTTATTTTGATAAAATACCTTTCGCTTACATAATTTTCAATTGTGGTGGAAATATTAAATATTAATTCCTACAATTAGTCAACACAAATTCTTTCTTCAACTCTATATATCTTGAGTTTTCTCTTTTTTTCATTTCATATATCTTAATCAATTATTTGAATATTTTTTAAAATATCATATTACTTTACTTAAATGTTTAATATTAATTTAATAGCTAGGAATTTATAGTTTTAATCTTACACAAAACCCCAAACTAACTATAGAATTATCCGATTTAGAGTTTTGCCAAGCAAATGATCTAATTCTAGGAGTTTCTAATATTATTGTCTAATTTTCTTGGTAAAACTTTAAAATTTAATAATTAATTCTAAAGTGAACCTTCTAGTATTTTGCTTAACATAAAAATTAAAAGAAAAATATTATACTCTATAAATTCGTCACTTATTAATTAATTACTATCAAATATATAAATAATACAATGATAAGAGTTAAAGAAATAATACCAATGGGCAAATTTGTCAATTGTATAATATTCAAATCAAAATGAAGTGTGAATATCATTTTGCGGAGTTCAAATATCATCACCTTCCTAAAATTTATTTATATCTTTCGGTGGAATTGGAACCAAAAGACTTTATACTAGAAAAATTTTGAACTTGGAATCTTATTGGTTGTCATCATATAATTACAATTGACTTCTTACCAAGTACTGATCTCTTTTTTTTTTTTTTGAAAATAATGTTATGCTTATAAGTGGTTGACCTTTTTTTGAAGGAAAACGGTTGACAATCATATATAAAGCAAAGAGTTATACAATATGTAAAAGATGGGAAGGAAGTTGGCCAAAAGCATCAAAATCAGAGTCCATAAATTTGGCCAAACAGTGAGCAAGATGATATTTCCATTAGCCAATAGTCATGAGTTGTCGACAGTGCTTTTCGTTTCTCATTCAAGTATCAATTTTGATGGGGAAAATTGTAATTTTAGTCCGTAAGGTCAATTTTGATTTTCAATCCCATTTTTTTGAAAATTAATATTTTAATCTATAACTTTTGAGGTTTTGTAAAATTAGTCATGTCGTTAGTTTTAGACAAAAATTGCATAAGGCCCGCATTGGGTCTATTAAGTCCTTGGAAAATTGCAATTTTAGTCTTGTATCAATTTAATTTAGTCATTTTTTCCTGAAATCCTATAATATTGGCGGATTTTGCCGCACATACCGACTTTTTTATGCCAATTTCTATTGCCAGAACTCTACGTATGGTTCCGATAGAAAAAGGACTAAAGTAAAAATTAAATTGATACAGAAATAATTTTGTTTGGCAAAAATAAATAAGATCTTAAGTGAAAAGAAACAAAGTTACAAGATGAAAATGACAGTTCTCCCAAATAAAGTTGTCAATTTCTAAAAGATATTAAACATTTCATTTACCAATGTGCTAAATTTTGCCAATATGCTAATGTAATTATCTAATTATTAATTACTTAGTTTTACCAATATGCTAAAATTTTACTTTCTTTTTTTTTTTTTTTTTTAAAAAAAAGGAAGCGGTTGCGTTCATTAATCATACATAAAGATCATTACATAATTATATTTTAAAGATTAAATGTATGACTTGAACACATTGACAAATTATAGGTAGAAACGCATTAACAATAAACTTGATAAAACATTGATTCATCTCAAATTTCATGAATTCTTCCACATCTAGGGTAATAATTAATCTAGGGTAAAAAATTCTACTGCAATTATTGTAGTCTCCATAATTACAAAGTGAAAATTAAACCCCTACAAATTCAAGTGGGACATACCCGGGGCCACCAAATGGAAGTTTGCAAGCGCGCACTAGAAAATGCAAATTAAAATATTAGAGAAGAGAAAGAAAATATAAGTAACTGGAAGCCATTATAATTACCCCCAATTATGTATTAACGACAAAAATATGTTGCATGCATGATTAACAAAAATTTGAGTGACAATATAAAAATTATCACTAATCTTATATAAAAAATAACAGAAAATTATATTTGATTTGTAACAAAGAATGGTTTTGATGAAGTCATGATAATGACAAAAATTTGTTTATGTTGTATTGAAAATTCATGACACGTCTATAGTGAGTACATAGTGACAATGAAAATCTTTTCACTAACTAACGTAATGATAATTTTTGTTTGTCACTAGAATGCCATTGTACCTATGTCACTAGTAGTATATTGTGATGTTACTATTAAGCTATATAGTGATAATACAAAAATTATTGTCAGCTAAAATATGTTATTAGTGACAATTAAATGAAAGTTCACTAAAAAAAAAAATCTAATATAAGTAACAATATATATATACATATGTGACAATATAAAAATTGTCACTATTTTTTTTTAGTGAAAAATTGTCACTATTAATAGGTATTAAATGGCAATAACTTTCATTTTGTCACTAATTATGTTTGTTTGGGGATAATATTTTTTTTTTTTTATCATTATATAGCTCATTAATGATAAAAAGTGGTGTTTTAAATTGTCATTATGGACAATTAATGACATATGTAAAATGACAAATGGCAGCAAAAATTGTTACTATAATTTAGTGACAAGATTTTCATTTTCACTAGGTAATCACTATACGTGTGTAACTAATTTTCAACAATAACAATATAAATATATTGTTGTCACAATTTTTTTTTTTGTGTTAAAATATAATTTATTGTCACTATTTATATAGAATTAGTGACAATTTTCACATTGTCACCCAAGTTTTTGTTACTTTCATTGTGTGTGTTATTTTTTTTTTTTGCGGTTATTTTTTTTAATATATTAGTACTATTAGTAATAATATTTATAATGTCACACAATTTTCTTGTCACTCATATTATTATTATTATTATTATTATTATTTTGTAGTGATTAAGCAAATTGAATTGTTATTAGTATTTTAGTCTTCCTAAATTTCAGAAGGAAATTTAACTTTGAATCACGTATTTCTTCCAAAAGAATCGTTTTGAATGCAACTTATCAATATTGATTTTATTTATTTACTCTTGCAAATTGAGAACATGTAACGAAAATGGAAACTGTTACAAAAAATTAATTGATAATGCACCAATTATATGTTTTTTTTTTTTCTTTTTTTGAGCGAGGTATCTTTTTTGAGATCAGAATCGAGAATTATAGCATCCTATGACTACTAATTAATAGCACTGATTCGCAGAAAAATTGTCATTTTCATTTAATAACTTTGTTACTTCTCGCTTAAGGTGTTATTTTGTTTTTGCTCAGCAAAATTAGTTCCATATCAAATTCACTTTTGGATATATATATATATATATATATTTGAGAAAGTGACTTTAAACCATCTAAAACTTTGAACATTTTTGGTTTTTGTAACCACTACAAAAATATTGACTTTTTGCAACTAAAAATTTAATAGTGGTAGTAGAAGCAGTAGTCAATTAATAGCCGTGGTGGATGTGGTAGCCTATAATCCAAAAAACTGGGATGAAAACATTATTTGCCATGGTTATACTGAGGTGAAAAACATTCACCATGGCATATAGCAGTGGTAGATTTTGCGCTACGCTCACAGAATCCACAGATCATCACTGTAGTGAAGCCGTAGCAAATGATTTTCGCCACTATTTTTTTCTATTAACATCGGTTTGTAGCCATAATAATTGCTCAAATTTTTTGTAGTGAACCTAAACAAAAGAATGTTGCATGTTACCACTTGAATTTTGCAAAATTTTGTACAGTACAAGCTAGGAGCATTTTCCTATAGAATATTCCACTGGGATTATTTCACACGCTATGCACATGTGAATAGTAAGGTGAAATTGGTAATGAAAAGTTTCACTTTACCAATTGAACTTCGCGAAAATTTGTACAATGCTACCTAATAGCATATTCTAATGGAATATTCTACTGGAAAATGCACTTAGATTGCACTTTGCAAAATTTTGTAAAGTTGAGGTGATAACGTACAATATTTTTTTATTTAGGTTGCAAAGTGCAAAAATGTCCAAAGTTTGATCGAGTGACTTAATGTTATTTTCTCTATATATTTAATAATTTTTTTCTTGGAACTCTAAAATTCCAGATTTTGACACACACCAAAAAAGTCATGTCAACTTTTTCGGCCTGAATTGTAGGATGCTGGTTAATCGAAAAAAAGGACTAAATGTGCAAAATAAAATTTATATAGAACTAGTTTTGTTGAATAAAAATAAATAAGACCATAAATAAAAAGGCACAAAGTTATGGCACAAAGAGAGCAATTTTCTCATTAATTTGCATTGTGCTTAGCAGTTGTAGCGCCGAATAAAAGAACAAATATCAAGGCATCATTTTCAGTAGTTAATGGATTAATACCCCAATTGGGAAGAACAGAGAAATATTGTAACAGCTTGATAAACCTATAGTGCAACTGATTATAAATTTGGTAATCAGTTATTTAGATATTCCCTTCCTGGTTTCTTGTTCGTTCTATGTTTGAATTTTGAATTATAGGAAGGAAACTGCTATGAAAAATCTTTTCTATACCTCAAATAATGTAATTTTTTGTTTCAATTGTTAAGTACCTTTTCCCTTATCCTTCTCATTTTTCTCACTGAAATCTTTCAACCAAACATGGTATTAAGGACTTAGTTCAAAGGAACAATTTAAGAATTTTAGCCGCCAATTAATAGAGGGGATAAAAAAAAACACGAATATGAATTTTATTTTAGTATATTACAGTATCCAGGAACTTGAAATTTGAGAAAATATCAAGGAAAATACTATTATTCCACTGAAAAAAATTACATTTTTAGTTCTGTACCTATATCATTTTTTTTTACATTTAGTCCTGCCTATATTTGCTCAACAATTTTAGTTCTATAAATATTAGTGATTTGCAATTTGTGCTCGATTTAGCAATTCTAATCCTGTATTTAGTAATAAATTTTACAATTTTAGTCTTGTAAGTTGTAATATTAACCTTGCAATTTTAATCTTGTGAGTAGGACTAAAATTACAAAAATCGAGTACAAATTGTAAATTATTACTACTTACAGGACTAACTGAATTAGTACATATATGAAGAAAAGTGAAAAATAGTATAGCTACAGGATTGAAAATTGCATTTTCCCTGCCCCACTGTACTACTATAATGGGAAAGATAACTTCTATATTTTTTAAATTCTAACATACCTTTCTATATTAACATCGTGTATATCTAAATAGTTCAAAAATGCCCCTTTCCTATGAGATAGTGATTTGAGCTTTATAACTATGTTGACTCCAAAATTCGGAGTCACTTTGTAATTAAAAAAATATGGAGAGTTATCTGCTCCTTGCAATAATACAAGGGTTGAAGAATACTCTACCCAGAAATCCAAAAAAAAAGAAAAAAAGGAGAGAAAGAGAAAAAAACATCTCGTTTCTTTCACATACTCTGATATAAAAGCTCCTCCAACAAATCAGGTCCCAAGTCCTCAAGAACAACCATATCCTCTTCTCTTAACTTCTTCCTTTTACTACTCATTTGCTTAATCTTATGAGACTCCTTTAAAGCTTTAGCAGGTGAAGAACCCTTTTGGCAGCTAAAATTCATCTCCCTAAGTGACTCTATAACTTTTTCCAATGGAAAATTAAGTTGGACAGAAGGGCCTCTCATTGCAAATGCGGCTTGATCATAGGCCAAAGCTGCCTCCTCTTCTGTGTCAAATGTTCCGAGCCAAACCCTTGCTCCATTCCTCGTGGAATCCCTTATTTCTGCGGCGTATTTCCCCCAGGGTCGTCTTCTTACACCGGTGTATCTACATTGTTTTTCTCTTTTCGGATTGGAGGGTTCAGCTTCGTATTCCAATCCGTAGGTTTGGAATGATAACATGATTGAATCTTGATGATCAAGTGAAAAATCCATATTAAATTTTGAGCTGAAAACAAGAATACCTTTTTTGATAAGTTGAAAACAAGAATACTGTTAGCGGAATGTTGGGGAAAGGGAAACGATATTTAAGGAGAGCAGAATGAGGTTAAATTTAGTTAGTCAAATAAGGAGGGAATATTTAATATATTTGACAACCCGCAGTGATTATATTTTAACATACAACTGAGATTTTTTTTTTTGATTCTCTTTTTTTTTAAGCGATAAGTGATTATTTTTGGTAATATTCCTAGCTAGCATAAGGTCTACAGCGACTAGAAAAGTTGAAGTCTTTGAAAGTTGAAGTCCTTTCTTTTATTCAAGTTTTCCTACTTCTTCTAGAAAGTCAAATTGGAAAGTTGAAATTAGAGACATGTCTCCTGTCTGTAACATGAACAACTCCAAAATGTAAGATCAAAACGAACGTATTCATACATTAAATACATGGTGTTTGACAGAGTGTATAGACTAGTCAAAATATCTTATGAGGATTTCTGAGAAGTGATTATAATTTAGAGAAACCTGAAAGTTAATAGTAAAAATGAATAATTTGAAAGTATTTGAAACTAAAAGAAAAAAATAAAATAAAAATATTACACTAAAAAAAATTGAACAATCATTGTGGTTGAAAGTTGTCATTACTAGGAAATGATGGTGGTGGAACACCTTCACCACGACAATAGCGTGCAGTTTTAATAGGGGTTGTGTAAAATCAACCATGACTAATGTTCTCACATCAATATAGCTAGGAAGGAAAATGTTTTTACCACATTAATTTTGAGACACACTATGAGAAAGTATTCCCTTTACTAACAAAAATATTAAGGAATCCATCACAAACATGCACGGTTTTGTGATGGATTTTTCCCCCTCATACATTCATTGTTATATGGACTAATCAACTCTATAAAGGAACTAAAGTCTTTTATAGAACTTACTTTTGAGATAAAATTTATCATTGACTAAAAAATATTATGGCAATTTATTATGAGTCTGTCACAAGTGCCACCATTTATACATATTTTGCTCATTCTTTAACTTTGTTAGTAATTGGTCAAAAGTCCGTCAAGAATATTGTCTATCTATGATGGAATAGTATGTGTCATTAATTTTCCATTAGTGTTAATATGTCTTCTCATAGTGACATTGGCTACCACTTCCACCATGCACAACTACTAAATTTAGGTTATTACAACTATTTCTACCGTGGTTGTTAATCTTTACCAAATTTAAAATTTCATAATATTAAAAGCTAATGATGGGTGTTGACGAAAAAAGTGATTTTATTAAACTTGCTTAATAGAAAAGCAGAAGCATAATTTAAAAACTCTTCATGAGGTGGTTTTAGATTCTGATTGTTTTTAATTTAAATCCACTTTGTCCAAAGCATAAGTAGAAATTATTTTACTAAATACTTTCAAAAGCACATTTTAGTAGTTAAAAGTTAAAAACTACTGCTAATATCAACGTCAACTACCCTTTATAAGGTGTTTGAAGAGCTTATCAGATGTTACAAAGTGTCCTTTTTTTTTTCCTAAAGAGCTTATAAGCTTCTAAAATAAGTTTTTAGGATCCTATAAGTTATTTTTAGAAAAATTAGATAGTACTTGCTAGTTTATTTTGATCTTAGCATGCTCCTTTATGTTTAATCCTATTATTTACTACTAACATTTTATAACTTAAAATATTTTATTTTATCTAAACACTTTAATAACTAATATTCAAAATAAGATCTAAATCTTAAAAGATCTAACAACCGATATTCAAAATATAGAAACTTATAAAATATTTTAAATAACCTTAGTCAAACACCACTTAGCCAAAACCAGCCCACTGTTTTGCCAAATGAAGCGGCTAATAATTTATAAGTTTGAATATATATATATATATATGTATTTGTGAATGACAGTTAATCTTAACGTATTAAGAGTTACAAATATATTAAGTACCTATAATCATTTAGTTATCAAATAAATAAACTTAAATAATCTGAAAAAATGAAGTTATATTTAGTTAATTATTTTATGGTTAGAAATCACATGAACCTAAATGTTCCTGTTGTGTCAAACGTTAACAAGATCTTTTAATTAATTTCTGATCCCCAACTGCATGTGTGGTTTTGACATCAGCATATGGGTTAGGATTTAGAAGATTTTAATTTGACTCAAATTCGACCTGATGCACTTGACCCATGATTTAATTCATCAGGAAAAAAAAAAAAATCCTTGAGCCATGATGCAAAGAAGACCATAATGGGCTATAAAGATCAATTTCAAACAACTGATTCTAAAATTTGTAGAATCACCTCGTCTATTAACCAGCCAAAACATGGTAAATCACTGCATATATGAATGAACAAAAGACAGATAACTGTTTTCTGTTAGTTAAAGAAAATGTTTCAATCTTACAACTAAATACATCTACGTCGATTTCGCAGATTATACCTCTTCATAGTCGAACAAATTTCATTCGAATTGTCTCCAACTTCCTCTGCAAAAACATAATTCGGATTCTCTAACATGCCAGCATCATCTGGTGATTCAGAGTCGATCCATAAAGACCAGTTCACCTCACTATCCTCGTCCACGTCCCATTCTAGCTCTTCGTTTCTTCATACACCATTAATCTTATCGATTAGTGTTAAGAGTATCTGATGATTAAGCACTTCATAATCTCTGCATAAGTCATAAGCTGTCATTAGAACTTATGGGATCATCATCTGTATGTGAAGACCGTGTATAAAAGTTGCATGGAGTGAGGCTAGAACTAGGAAGAGTGACCTAGTCGAGGTCACAATCCATGCTCGACGTTCTAAACTCCATGTTGGGCAACGCAGTACACTTAGCTCGACCAAGAATGCGATGCAAAAACCTGCATAAGAAGATCCAACAAGTTGTAAGTTAACCGGGTTGAGGAAGTTTAGGTTCTCGGTCAAGAATGTGATTATTTTTACCTAGGTAAAGCCTAGGTCGAACGTCATATGTTTGCTTCATGCTTGTCAACATATAGAGGACAACTATCAATAATGAGTAAATAATGAATATTTTGAACGATTGTGATTCTCTAAACAATGCATTGTGCAATGTGAAAAGCTTGCTAAAGCTTAATTTAAGCATTCTTGCTTGCTTAGATTCAAAAGCTTCCTGAAGAAATAAAAGAATGTTGAAGCCAATTGAAAAGCTGCCAACTTATTTAAGCTATAAGTTGTTTAATTTTATATGAACGAATGTATCTAACCTTCGCTTCTAATATCATCTTTGAATTCTCAGCTAGCTGATTATGCACGCGTTGAAGCTGTTCTTGAAGGTAAATGAGCTCTTCTTGTTGTCTCTTTCCAAATTCGGATAACTGTTGCAGAGTACCCCTGCATCCATAAAAGAATCCTATTGAGCCAGAAGCTGTTTCTGCGCGCTTAGAAGGTAAATTTTATACAGAGAGAGCTTATAAGCTCTCAAAATAAGCTGTCAAGATCTTATAAGCTCTTCTAAGAATAGTGAGAAGTTCCCAACTTATTCCTATGGAATCCGATTCCTATGTATTTACCTGCTTTCTTCAAGTGCTTGAGACTAAAATCCAGTGAGAATCTGAAGACCCTTAAGAGCAGCTGATTGACTTTCCAAAAGCTGCCTTTGCTTATCCAGAGAACTTCCAGTCATAATCTCAATATCATCAGCTTTATTCTGCGAAATATTCATTTTTGAAAACATTGTTTCACCTACTTTTCCAATCTCTTTCTCTATTTCAACTGTTTCATCCTTTAAGTTACTAATCTCTGTTCCAAGATTGTTATATGAATCTTGAAGCACCATAATCCCTTCATCCAGCTTTTCTCTCATCTGCTTTTGGCTTTCAATCAGCTTTGCTTGAGAAGCTACTATTCCCTTAGATTGTTCATAAACTTCTTCTGAGTACTTCTTTGAGTTACTTTATCTTCTATAGTTTCCGACGTTTCTGCTACTTGTTGACTTTGAAGATCAATTGAAGTCAAAGAACCATAAATATGTTTTGAATTCTGTAGTAGAATTCTTCCCCTTTCGTCGAACTTTTGCAGCTTATCTTCTGCATTTTTGGCGAGTCTCTCTGTTTGATGCCTAAACGCAAGAATCCTGCTGCAATTTATCGCACATAAAAGCACTTTATTATGTTTGGATCAAGGAATTTAGTGAGCAAAATAAGAAGTAAAAGACAAAGGTGCAAATATTGTAACACAAAAAGTTACATCATTTGAAAGGAAACAGGAAAAAAAAGAAGATGCCCATTTTCCTTCCTAAAATCCAGGATCCAAATTCCAAACATAGGGTTAACAAACTTGAAAAGATAAACAACAGGGATAATTATCCCTAACATCCACTAAGTTTAACCTAATTGTAGAAACATACTCATGATTTTGGGAGATTATAACAGCACCTTCTATCATTGGTTTAGCTTACGGAAAATGTACCAGCCTTTGTGTCATATTACAAGTAGATCCCCTACTCCAAAACTTGACAGTCCCTACAAATAGGGGCCTATTTGTAATGTTACCATTAATATATTATCATAGGCTATGTTAAGTTTTCAGCTCGACAAGGAGTGCTATCATAGTTTTCGAAATCACACAGAACATTTTCTAACTAAATTAAACCTGATGAGATGTTGAGATAATTATGCATAAAGAGAAATTAAGTACACTTACTGCAATTGATGGCATATAGAATCAATCTGAAGGAAGTAATGCAAATAAACTTTATGAGCATCATGATCCAATTCTTTAAGACATTTCTTCGTAGGATACTTCGGATTACAATTAGGGAACGAAGGTCTCCCCGAATGCTCCTGAAAACAATCACTAAGATCCCAAGTAAGTCGATCTTTCAAATCTTGATCTGCAACAATTTTTGAACATCCGGCAAATAAGTTTCCGTAAGCGCTAAGCCAACATGATTGTGATGCACGCATTTGCAACTCAGCGTTCTCGACTAGAATCATTGCTTCTTCATTGTTGTCAAGAGAGTTGAGCGCAAACTCTGCTCCAACTAGCGTAGGAATGAACAAGTTTTCACCTGTCGTGTGAGTTTTTTTCAGTGTTGGAAGCAAACCACCAGCCGCGACTTGAGGGTTATAGTTGGGATAATGAAAGTATGAACATAAGAAGCTTGAATGATCGATGATTAACGATTATGTAAAAACCAGGTGCGAGACATTTTGCAATAAAAGGAACAATTTAAGGCTGTTGCATGTTTATAAATATGTTAAGGAAGAGAGAGGAGAAACTTGGGTGCCAAGTTACCGGGATGTGAAAAGGACTTTTTGGAGGAAGGGCAGACATAAATAGACACAATTATACACGTATATATATGTACACTTAGGAACAGGCAGGTATATAAGTGGAAAGTGACACGCGCGCGCACACACATACATATAGTAATTTAAACTTCAGGAGAGAGAATAAAAGATATGTTTTAATAGAAGGGAAGGATGGATTTTAGATCTTTGTAATTAAAAAAATTTCCTTTATCGGGCAAGATTTTTGCTTTGTATTTGGTTAGAAGTAGGTGACAATTTAAGGCAACTTTCTTGAGATCCTGAAGACATAGATGTTCTGTTTAATCAATTTTTCATTTTATTTTATTTTACTCCTTTGAGAGATGATTAACACATCTTATCCTTATATCAATATATCATATCAATAACATTCGTAGATCAATAATAAATAAAAAAATTCTGACAAACCTATTATATAGTAGAAATCAAACAAAGCTACTATTTAGTACAAAAAAATAAAAATAAAAATAAAAATTCACACACGCTAGATGAGAACAAACTCTTACTTTCATAATTATAAGACCTTCATGTACTGATTAGCCTAGGGACCATTGGCTTAATGGACTGTTTTTGGTTCACTAAATAATTGATCCAAATATGAGAGGTTTGACTTCTTGGAGGGGAAAAAGAAACTGTGGCATATTTTAAGACATCATTTGATTGCCTAATTGACCCATTGAAAATTATAATATAAATCCAAATTGGGCCGTTGTCCTCCGATTGAAGTGGCACGGGCACGGGCACTGTATTTTCATAAGAGAGGTGCATATTCATCCTTCAACAATAACGTGCGGGTTTTTATTTACCAAATGATAATATTGAGATATCATTTGATTGTATCAATTAATAATAATCTAACTGACCCATTGAAAATTATAATGTACATAAGAAGAAGAAGAAGAAGAAGAAATGGTCAAACTTCCGAGGTCTCACATCCCTAGCCAAATTAGACAAACTCCTAACGTGCCACATCAGTATCTCCAGCTATTTCTTTGAACTCCAACAGAAAATAAGCATCTTAGACAAACTCCTAACGTGCCACATCAGTATCTCCAGCTATTTCTTTGAACTCCAACAGAAAATAAGCATCTTACAGGACTGAACCTCGGACTCGAAACATACAGAAGTACTAGAAGAGAAAATTGGTTACCTTATTGGACAGAAAATGTAATTTTCCCTTACAAACGAAGTCTCAGAATCTCATGAAAACATTCAAAAAAGAAAACCATGCATGTTAATTAATGCAAGTACCATTACAGTAATACAAAACCATTGCTATCATTTCATATATCACAATATATTCATATGATTTTCTTCAAACAAACTATCGGCCTGTGAAATGGCTAATAGAGGCAGTGGCATTAGAAGTAGGTGGTCCAGCAGAAGTCGAAATATTCATTACAGGGACTATGTTTCCATAGCTAAAAGAAGGCCTTTTTGGAGCCTTCTTTTCCACTGATGAGTCACTTATAAGCATCACCAGAACTTCAGACATAGTTGGCCTTGAAGAAGGGGGTGACTGCGTGCATAACAAAGCTATTCCCACCATTTTCTTCAAGTCGTTGGACTTATATTCGTTTGAATCCAACGTGTCGTCTGCTAGTTTTTCATGCATTCCAGTGTCGTATAGTTTCCAAGCCTGTACATAGCCATCGTAATGTATAGTTTTTTGTAAATTGTTATGGAAAAAAAAACATCGATCTGAATTGGAAAATATTTAGGAGAAAAAGTGCTTTATTTAGGAGAAAAAAAATGCTGTCATTGGAACTATGAGTGTTTTCATACATTGTCCATCCAACTTCTATTTGTTTCACCATCTTTGTGGAGTATTTCATTGTAACTTCTATGTACCAGGCACATGACTAATTTTAAGGGTATTTTTGTGCAATCACTGTAACTTTGGTTACTTTCATCATTTAACACTTTTCCTCATTAAGAATTGAATAAATTATTAGCAAATGTTTTCTTTTCTCGTCTCCAGCATTTTTGCCCATTAAACAATAAAATACCAGTTATTTGTGAGTAAACGAAAGTACCCTTAAGATTAGTCAAGTTTCCAATACATAGGAGAATCGCAAAGCAATATTTCACTAAGAACATCAAAGATGGCCAAGTACAACCAAAAAATAAAGTAAAATAATTAGGGGACAAAGTGTAAAAATTAACATGTATAACTTGAATACCAAAGTTTTTTTTCCAAACATTTATAGGGTACCTCTTCAAGTAGATGTTCAGTGTCGGAATCAACATTCACGTCATTGCTTCTCCGCCCACTAATGATTTCAAGGATCATGACTCCAAAACTATACGTGTCAACTTTCTCCGACAAATGTCCATGAAGTGCATATTCTGGTGCTGTATAACCCCTGATCACACAACATGTACAAGTTCCTTCTTAAAACGAACTTTTAACTTGTTTGAGCCAATTGGTATCATTCAGTATAATGACATGAATGAAATAAACATGAGAATGAGATATGAAAGGGATTGAAAACATTGAAACTTACAATGTCCCTGCAAATTTAGTGCTAACATGGCTCTTATTCTCTGGTAAAAGCCTTGCCAACCCAAAATCAGCAATCTTGGCTTGAAATTCATTGTCCAGTAATATATTGCTAGGCTTTATATCACGATGTATAATGCATACATGATATTGCTCGTGCAAATACGCAAGACCTCTTGCTGTGCCAAAGATTATATCAAATCGTTGTTTCCAGGAGAGCGCTCCTCGTTTTTCACCTATCAGATTGGATTATGCAGAAGAAGACAAGCTCAATTCGAAATTTATCATTTTAAGTTCAAAAGTTTTAGGGAAGAAGATGCTCTGCCATCTGAATTATGAGCGTTTTTACAAACTGCCTACTATATTTTCTTTTACACGCATGATTTTTTAGATTTGCTATCTTTCAACATTTTTTACTGGAATATTCTACCGTGATTCTTCCATGTATGGGGCATATGGCTAGAGGGAAGGTTAGTCTCGTCCACTCACAAATAAGCTTGTGTATCATCACTTAGCACTTTTTTTCGTATTACAAATTAAATATATCATCAACAAATCGTTTCCTGTCTTATTTCCTCTCTTTTTGCCCATGATTATGAAAACACAATACGTATTTATGAGTGGATGGAAATACCCTTGAAGTTAGTCCCAACCCCGGCATAGAGGAAAATAACGGTGCATATTCACTTGAATGATCAAAGATGGTAAACTGTAAAAAGTCGTATAGTTCAAATGGCAAAGTGTGACAAAAAAGTGTAATGTACAATATATACAAACACCCATAGTTCTATAGCATGTGTAAAAACAGCCAAAGTGGACACAATATCTTTTCTGAAGCTTTTAACTATAATTCTAAAGTGTATATTCGTGAGATCAACATACCGTATAAAAATCTATTAAGGCTTCCATTTGCCATGTATTCATAAACAAGAAGTAGTTCCGATCCTTTGCTGCAGCATCCTAACAGACGGACAAGATTGCGATGATGAACATTGCTTATAAGCCGAACTTCTGTCTCAAAATCTGCCTTTGCTTTGCTGTAACTTACGTCAAGTTTCTTTACTGCAACGACGTTCCCATTTTTTAAGGTTGCCTGTATTGAGACAACCTTTTAGTTGAACCATCAAGATAAAAATGGCGTACAAGACTATAAATTTCAGGAATGCACATGATGTAGAAGTCTACGACGTAAACAAAATTTAATTTATTCAAAAAAGGGCACCCTTCTTATCGCTTCTCATTGCCATTTAAAGTCGTTGCAACGAAAGCAAGAAACATTAGAGATAACTACCTCAACACCACCGGCACTCGCCATTTGGTTTGAAAAATTACAATAAAACCCTCTTACGTCAGTTCAGTTGACAAAAAACTTAACCGAGTTTGCTTAAAATTACTATTAGACCATATGTGTTGGAGAGACTTTGTTAAATTAATTTTCCATTAGTTGAACTAGTGGTAAACTGGCAGTGTGTAATGTTGTAATTTCCCAAAATTGTGGGAAGTATTTATGTAATCAGATCAAACTCTAGGGAGTGTTTATCTAATTAACCCCAAGAATAATACTATACTTACCTTGTATACATCACCAAAACCTCCTCCTCCTAGTTTATTTTCTTCACTAAAATTGTTTGTTGCACCTTTCAAATCCCTGTAACTGTATATATTTGGGCCTTGTAATTCAGTTGCCCCCAAAATGTTACCTCTTCGAGATGTTTTTTGCTTTCTTGAAAATTTGTACCACAAGAACACAATAATTAGAATTAGAACACTACCTCTTCCTCCTCCTCCTACAACTCCTCCAATAATTGCTTTTTTCTTGCTTGAATCCCCTGAAAATACAAATATCATATATCACAAAGTCACTTTACTTTAACGCATGTACCTCTGAATGGGACGGGATCTCCTATTCCAAATAGTGTTTCATCTCCTATTCCATACCCTTAAATACATACCACGTGTATCAAATGTTTCCTTATAAAAATATTTAGTAATAAATGCAATACATGTGGCATGTATTTAAGGGCATGAAATAGAAAATGAAATATCGTTTGGAGCAGCAGATCCTGTCCACCTCTAAACTTTATGATTGAGAACTAGGGAGTTAATGATAGGCAATAATAGTCAAGAATGACAAATTTAGCCCCGGCAATGATGGAAACCTCAAAACACATCAGGATCCCCATTTTTCTTTTTCTTTCTTTCTTTCTTTCTTTTTTTCAAGAGTGTTGGGTTGGCATGTAGTTCGATCGACCAACCTCAACTATATGATGAGTCCACGTGAAAACAAGATGGTGCCATCTAGACTAAACACCCATGACCCATATTAGCCTTACACTATAAATGCCACCAAACGAAATAAAACAAATGTACATGTTTAATAGATTTCAATCTTGAAACTACTGTATGTGTTAACTCTGTATTAGTCCGACCTGGTCTTATTCTCGTCACCCTATATATCTAACTTAAACCATAGGAAAGCCCCAACAACACCAACAATTTCCTTTAATTTCAAGTAAAGACCTTCTACCGGTTGTATTCAACCTCAATGTCCAACCTAACTCATTTCCCTTGTACACAAATAGACCAACCTGAATAGACAAAACAAAGATTAGATATAGTTTCCACTTTGCATCATTAACAACCATGAGTCGACAAAAACCAAAACAATATGCATTAGACTAATACAACACCTCAAAACATTACCTCCTGCTCCTAGGAAAGGTGTAATATCGACAGTCTGGTTATCAGCAAAAAATGGCATGTCCGAATATCTAAGAAAACATGCTGCATCAATAGCTCTTCCATCAGCATCAGGCAAACAGCCATCTATGTTTCCATATGCTACAGTTAAGCAATCTTGGCAACCAGTTTGGCTTATTGTTTCAGCACATTGTGTGTAACGCCCCGGATTTCAGGGCTCTTCGCCCCGAGATCCGAAGTGCTAC
>JACFYI010003762.1:303955-323940 GCA_014898755.1 Handroanthus guayacan
GTTTTATAAAAATCATCCGGTAAGTTTTAATCAAGGAAATCTCGGGTGTTACAAGAATTGTCTCTTTTTTTTCATTTAAATTTTTTGTAAATAATGTGGAATACTAAATATCCCAACACATATACGATCTGAAATCCTATTGTCTCAACACTATAAATATTATTAATTTTTTTCAATATATATGCCCATATGTTCATTATAATTTAAAACCCTTTCTAATTTTAGTATTAAAAAAATCATTGGACACATTTCCTTACATATATCATATATAGTATTTGCATTTTCTTTTATACAAATGAACATACTGGACGGGAGAATCCACATGTTATGCGACAAAGGCAAATACAATGGATTAATAAAGACTAGTAATTAATTTCGAAAATAATATTGTTCCTTGGGCTTTTCTCTAACTGGGGTACGACAAATGAAATATCTAGAAAACTAGAAAAGTATATTTGAACCTTCACTGGATTTATAGGGCTAAACAACATTTTTATGGCCCTAGGAGCTTTATTTTATTCTAATTTATTTTGATATTATACAATAGAAAAACCAACAAAATTGACTAGTTTTCCTTGGTTGTTCAATTCTTTGTTGGTTTTGGAAAAGGTAATATATAGTGGTCAATAAAATTCTAGCACACTTGATTTGCTCATCTATATTTTTGATTTATTTACTTGTCTTAGTTGGAAACTTTCACATAAATTTAAACGAAAATTAGAAAAGTCTAAAAGATATATGTAAATCTTTATTTTTAACCTGAAAAACAATATTGTTGGATTGGTACTGGTAGCACACTTAATGCATGTGCTATTTTTTTTTAAAGAAGTTTTAAAATATTTTTGTATTTAAATAATAGTACATTTTTGTAATTATAAAAATATTTTTGCTTAATTAATGATATAAATTGATACAATGAAAAAATAAAAATATATAGAACAACATTAAAATAGAGAAAATAATAAAATCAGAAGAATGTGAAAGAGAAAAAGTTTGTTGTTAATTTTTAATATAGAGTTAATTGTTAACTTATATGAAAACATGCCATCAAAATAATTATCTAATGGTTTCATGTTTCATAGATAGTATAGATGACATTATTCTAAAGGTCTCCTATTTTATATAGTAAAAATGATAATTGTCATATTTTTTATCTTGAGACTTTTAGAAAATAGAAAAACAATTTTTGCTAAAAATAAAATAAAATAAAATAAAATAAAAACAATAATTTTTAATTAAAGAAGTATTATCTGAGAACTTTCTAATGGATATTCTGGTGGTGACCTTTCAATTGTGGGACCCCCAACAAGCAATGGTTCTTAAATTTAAGGTCCTTGTCATTATCCCCGCCGGCCTATCTATGACATGTACTATGAAAGGCTAGAATTTACTTTTCTTTCCTTTTATTTTCTTAACAACTATTTTACTTTGTGTTCATTGGCCCCATCTTTATAGAAAATTAAGAAGCATCCCCTCTAATTGTAGACAATTATAGAACAGACACCTTAGTTTATGGAAAAATGTTACAAAAGGCCATTTCACTGATTGGAAATATGCTACTTTTTTTTTCCCCTATTGCCGTGATCATTCCCAAACTAATTTGAGTACCCTACGACCTTGAACTCACCCCGACATAGGACTAAAATGCAATAAAAACTACTTTCAATTAAAGGACATCGTTCTCATTGGGATCACAGGCTCGCATAAATAGGCTCAACGATTAACTTTTAAGTTTTTTGCTCTTGCATGAATTAAAATTTTGGAAACATATACTTTCTGTTAGTTATTGATTCAATTTATTAAAAATTAAATTTAACAAAGGATGTTTCAAATTTTATACAGACTCGCAACGTGAGCTTTTTTCTTTTCTTTTCTTTTTTTCTTTTTTTTTTTTTAATTTTTTGATGTTGAATTTTCTCATCCTTGGGTAATAGATGGGCGTTTCTCATATTCTGCAATAACTACGGCGGCCACATCAAGATTTCCTATACTTGGAGGGTCCAAAATTTCACTATTTTGTTTTAGATGTTATTTAGTTTGATTTAATCAGCATAACTATTATTTTTATGAATTAGATATAATATAAATTCTTCGTCAACAAATTAAACAAAATAAATTATTTAAAAAATACAATTAATTAATTAATTAATTAAAATTTCTTTCTTGATGAGTAGGTCTAAATTTTCTAATTTAAAATAGACTTCAGAAAGTATCTATATGGTTATTGGTTCTTATTCTTAATAAAAAAAATATTTCTACGTCTTTGCTTCAAATTACTAATTGTTCTTAGATATTTTTCAATTTTTTATTTGATACATAAAACTATTAAATATTAAAAACTATACAACAATCCAAAACATAGAGTACAGAAGGTTTTAATTTGAAATTCCCCTGCTGCCACCACGTGGCCACGGCGGCGGCCGTGACTATCAAGGCGGAGCCACCTCGCCTGCCGGACCGGAGTTGCCATGCTCGATGAATAATTGGAGTGATAATTGTTAATAATTCAATTTTTTGCAAGTTACATAAAATGTTACATGTTTATTCTTGTTTGTACTTCTATGGGGTAGTTTTTTTTTTTTTTTTGGAGGGTACTTTTATGGGGTAGTTAGTGACTAAGGGAAATGGTCATGTCTGCCCCCTTATTTCTCTTTACAAAGTGCGTTTGATTCCTGGAATATTAATTGTAAGAAATTGCATGGTGGCCTAGTTAATGCGTGGGTTTAATTATTACTTTATAAATTTAAAAATTTAAAATGATGCGAATGATAAATAAAAATAAAGGGAATAAAATTAGAAAAATAAAAAATAAAAAAATAAAAAAAAGAGAAAAGAGAATTAAAAAAAAAAAGTTTGTCATTATTTTTGTTCATTCAGTAAAACACGTATCAAAATAATTGTTTAAGGGGGTTCATGCTTTGTTCTGTAGCATAAACTTATACTAATTAATATTTATCAACAATTCATCATCAATAACTTGATTACTATTTAAATAGATAAATATTCGACTTAAATTCAAGACCTTTCATAATTTGGAGGCAAGAATGATGTACCCACTTAAACAACACTTCACGTTTGTTCCTAAAACAAAAAATCATTGGCTTCTCATAAATCTCCAACTCTTGTGTTGTGATGATTGTTGTAATTGGCACTTAAAGTCATATAAATTTTGGCCAAATTATATGTGAAAAGATGATTTGATTCTTTGAATAAGTGTCAATTTTGATTGAAATCCACAAATAAAGAAAGTTGCCTGCTTGAGGGAGAATAGCCACTGTAAGTCGGACCAACCCGGGCAAATACTTGTAAGATTGTGAAGTGAGTTAGGTCAAATTGACTTGACTTCACTCAAACATAAGTAAGTTAGTTCACCAATTTGAAAAACGTTCGATGACTTAAATCATGCGATGTTAACCATACTAGTTTTGACATATGAAAAATTTTATAAATACTCATGTCATAAACATAACCAAATGTGCAATTAATTATCGCTACTCAATATGATCTTCGATCGGTTGCCTTAGATTGGTTAGACAACTACTTGAGTAGAAGAGTGTTTTGCTTGGGCAACCTCGTGTAATCCAAATGCTTTTTATATGATTTCAAGTTTAGGTAATTTGAACATGATTCGAATACTTTATTTCAAAATAGTATTTTTTTCTCGTATTCCTTATCTTAAATACGCATGCAACAGTATTAAATATTTTTTCGAAGAAATGTACGGAAGTATAATTTTCCCAAAATTAGTAAAAAAAACCTACCTTATTCATATCTTAAGTAGGGTGTATGCATGTGGGATAATTACACTTTGCCCCCTGAACTATACGCGTTTTTACACTTTACCCACCGAACTTTTTTTCGTTTCAAACCACCATACGAACTTTTCGAAAATTTGCACATTGCCCTCTTGAGTGGTTTCCGGTGAAGTATTCCGGCCATTATATGGTGAAGTGTAAATATCACAAAGTTTAGGGGGTAAAATGTAAATATTCCATCTCACATAAAAATGACCGTGCGTTTCACGTGGTGAACAGTGCCCGGAATATTCCAGAATATTCCACCGGAAACCACTCAAGGGGGCAATGTGCAAATTTTCGAAAAGTTCGTATGGTGGTTTGAAACAAAAAAAAGTTCGGTGGGTAAAGTGTAAAAACGCGTATAGTTCAGGGGGCAAAGTGTAATTATCCCTATGCATGTTCTGTTTGGCATATCTTAGTAGTCCAGTTAATTCCCTTTTTTTAAGGAAAAAATAATTACGTAATCATAATTACAAAAAGTTAATCGATACAATCTTTAATAAAATTTCGGGAATTGATATTTGCACCTTACTTTATGACAATTAACAAATTGTCTACTAGTTATTAAGAAATTAATTTTATACACTTTTATTTTGATAAAATACCTTTTGCTTACATAATTTTCAATTGTGGTAGAAATATTAAATATTAATTCCTACAATTAGTCAACACAAATTCTTTCTTCAATTCTATATATGTATCTTGAGTTTCTTCTTTTTTCATTTCAATGTATCTTTATCAATTATTTGAATATTTTTTAAATATCATATTACTTTACTTAAATATTTGATATTAATTTAACAGCTAGGACTCATAGTTTTAATCTTACACAAAACCCCAAATTAACTGTAGAATTATTCAGTTTAGAGTTTTATCAAGCAAATTATTTAATTTTAGGAGTTTCTAATATTCTTATCTAATGTTCTAGGTAAAACTCTAAAATCTATTAATTAATTCTAAAGTTAACTTTCTAGTATTTTGCTTAACATAAAAATTAAACAAAAAATGTTTTACTCTATAAACTCATCACTTATTAATTAATTACTATCGAATATAAAAATAATAAATTGATGAGAGTTAAAAAGAATACTGATGGACAATTTTGTCAATTACATAACATCAAATTAAAATGAAGTGTGATCACTTTGTAGAGTGCAGATATCACCTTCCTAAAATTTCATTATACCTTTCAGTGGAATTGGAACCAAGAACTTTATGCTAGAAAAATTTTGGACTTGGAATCCTATTGGCTGTCATCATATAATTACAATTGACTTCTTTCCAAGTAATTGTCATGTTAGGTTTACAAATGGTTGACCTTTGAATATATTTCCGTTGGCCAGTAGTCATGAGTTGCCGATAGTGCTCATCGTTTCTAATTGTTGGGGAAAATTGCACTTTTAGTCCATAAGTAAGATCAATTTTGATTTTCAATCCCATTTTTTAAAAAAATTAATGTTTTAGTTCTACAACTTTAAGGGTATCGTAAAATTGGTCCCACCATTAGTTTCTAGAAGAAATTGCATAAGGTCTGTGCTGGGTCGATCTGTTAAGTCTTCGAAAAATTGCAATTTTAGTCCCGTATCCACTTAATTTAATCCTTTTCCCATGGATCGAAATCCTAGAATTCTGGCGAATTTTGACACACACCAACCTTGGTGTGTCAATTTCTTTTGCCAAAATTCTAGGGTTCCGATATGAAAATGACTATAGTAAAAATTAAATTGATACAGAAATAATTTTGTTTGGCAAAAACAAACAAGAGCTTCAATGAAAAGGGATATATTTATAAGATGAAAATGGCAATTCTCCCAAATACAGTTGTCAATTTTTTAAAAGATAATGAAACATTTTAACAATTTCAAATCATTTATGTCAATCACAATTATATCATATATATCTTTCACGTCTTATTGCAAAATATATTTTGTAATTGATATATGATTATTTATAGGAAATTATATAAAATATAGTAAATTTAATACATACAAATAAATTTAATATCTCACCACTAATTATTAGACGAAATTTACCTAAAATGGTATGTACAGTAAATTTTCTCCCAGAAAAAGGTCAAACATAATATCTATATAGCTTTTTTAATACACTAAAAAATTCCGCTACCACAATCATACATAAATATTATTATATGATTATATTTTGAAGATTAAGAGGTTGTTTGGCTAAGCTTATTTAAAACATCTTATAAGCTGCCACATCTTATAAAATATTTTTAGAGCTTATGAGATGTTAGATCTTATTTTAAAAATAAGTTGTTGAAGTGTTTGGATTAAATAAGACCTTTTACCTTATAAGATATTAGTAATAATAATTTTGTAATTAAAATAGTTAAAAATGAAGGTGCATGTGAAGATCTTACAAATAAGTTAGGGTCTTCTTACTTTATTAAAAAGAGCTTATAAGCTCCTAATATCTTATTTTACAAGCTAATAAGATCTTTTTTGAAAAAAATTATCAAATACTTTGTAACATCTTATAAGATACTCCTAAACATCTTATAAGATGTTTTAAAGAGATGATAAGCTCACCCAAACACCCTCTAAATTCATGACACAAGTCAAAATTTTCAAAATTATTAATCAATAGACAAATATTGTCATGGATAAACACTCATACGCTATTGGTAGGATTCGAATTAGCTCCTCCATTATTAAAAAAGGAGAGGCGGTGTCATTTCATTCATGAAGACCAAAGAGCGAAGGAGGGAACCCCATCCGATTGGTTTAAACTTGCGTAGGCTTTGGCACACATTAAATTGTGTGTGTAGATATATGCCCATCTCAAAATTATAGGCCTTTTTAACCAATTAAATTAATTATCTTATAACTGGTAATAATTAATAAGAAATCTTCGTTAAAGTATGTCATCCGTATCTAATTGTGATAGATAAATAAATATGTATGTATAACGTTAATTGTTAAGATTTAAAATGCTGAAAATAAAAAAATTGTTATAAAGCATACATACGCCAATATTGCATTTTATCAGGATATTACGTAAATAAACGAATTCCTCCAAAATTTAGTCATCTGGTGTCTATATTAACTAATTAATAATAGTTTTTAGTTAATCTATATTATTATCAGTTATTAAAATTCATTATTGGTTGGCATAATTATTTATAATTTAATGTAATACCGCATTCTGTCAATCATACTTATTGACATAACAAAGTAACAATCTCATCTAAAAATGAAAATTGCCATTTTCATCTTATAACTTGTCCCTTTTCACTTAATTAGGTCTCTTTCATTTTTGCGCATTTAGTCCTTTTTCCACAGAAACTTTAAAATTTTGGCTGGAGAAGTTGGCATGGCAAAGTTGTTAGTGTCTTAAAATCTAGACAAAATTCAAAGGTTCCAATGAAAAAAGAATTAAATTTACAAAAATTAAATAGATGCAAGCTGATTTTGTTCAACAAATTGAAATAAACAGAACCACAAATTAACAATATTCCTTCCAAAAATCATAGGTTACAAAAACATTGACAATAAACTTGATAAAACATTAATTGATCTCAAACTTCATGAATTCTTCCACATCTAGGAAGCTAAGCAAAATAGTTCTCAGATTAATAATTAATCTAGGGCAAAAAATTCTACTACAATTATTGTAATCTTCCATAATTACAAGGAGAAAATTAAACCCCGACAAATTCTTGTGGGACATATACAGGGATGGCAAATGGAAGTTTGCAAGCGCGCACTAGAAAATGCAAAATAAAATATTAGAGAAGAGAAAGAAAGATATAATTAAGAAGCCATTCTAATTGTGACACCCGGGAAATTCTCCTAGAATAAAATCTTGAATCACTGATTTTTCGAATAATAATTCGTTTTTAAAGTCACGAACATCGTTTTAATGGCAAAATAAGTTTTATATATTCAAAAGATTTTCATGCGAAATGTTCTGAGAAGCAGGGCATTACAGATGGTATCAGAGCTGACCACCAGTCGAAGGGAGCTAAGTGCTATGCGGGGCAAAGTCTATGCGTATAGGAGCCACCTCTTGAGCCTGTGGGGCAAAGTGCTACATGGGCGGGAGTCACCTCTTGAGCCCGTGGGAGCCACCTCTAGAGTTCCAACGCCTAGTGGGCGGTTCTAGGCCAGTTATATCACGACGTCAGAATTAGACTCTCAGGATAAGAACTTCTTTGGACTTATGTCATTGGATTGGACTGGATTAAGTTATGATCATTTTGTATGATGGGCAATGCTTAAATGTATCAGATTGTAATTGGGAGGCCTACTAAGTTGTGAACTGCTATATTTATGCATTAAACATGTGATTTTAGAAGATTGAGATAAGCTAATATGATGCTGAATTGCTTTGGGTTAAGTATTAATCTTAGGAAGAGATTTACAAAGGAACGAAGCTTTTGTAAATTGATGATTATAGAATTCAGGAAACCTTGGTATCAAGATAGATTTGTTATTAAATTCACAATTTCACTGGCCGTTTGTGATTATTGGTAATGCCATGGATAGGATGAATCGGGAAAAGGAAAAATTGACTAAAATAAAGGAGTTGGAATCTAGTCACAATCGTGGGACAGTCAAGAAAGTGAATGAATGGGACTTTTAATAAGGAATTAGAGGAAAGAGATGAGACGCTAGCTTGGACTAAAGGATAGCTAGCAGGAAGAGACAAAATTAGGATGAGCGATGCTAAGAATGTTGGGAATATTGTCAGAGTAAATACTGGATATGAAAACAAGGAGACAAAAAATCCTAATTTAGTTAAGATTGATTAGAAGTTGAAATGGTAAACACATCTATATATATATATGTGTGTGTGTGTGTGTGTGTGTTTAGGGACTTAGGTGCATAAGTACTTGTGAGTGGCAACCTTAAGTATGCCAAGTTTTGTAAAGCCTAGTGGTGATTATGATGATGGATGGTAGTGATTATGCAACCATTTCATTTACTCATTTTGTAAGGTAAATTAGTAACCAGGCTTTTGCTAATTAATGAAGAATATTTTGAACTTAATGAAAATGGGATTTTGGAATTGCAAATCTTGAGCTTTGATGGTATATTTTGTGGTGAGAGAATATGAGTCTTAAGCGTTGGATTGACACTAAAGAATCTCATGGACCAATATTTGATAAATTTGGTGACGAGTATAGAAGCCTTAACAAACAAACTCCTTAGGGAGTGTGATAGGCCAGAACTAAGTTTTGTTTGAGGAAATGTGGGCACCAGAAAACCCAAGGAACAAAGAGGGTGATTTACCCAAAAGATGCCACGTAAGAGAACTCTCCCAACAAGAAATGGGTTTGCAGCCACTCGTAAACTAATGACAACATCAGTTAACCTAGGATGTGCTAGCAAGGAAAAATTTAAAGGATTAATCATTAACTAGGCTTCTAAGATTTAAACCACCCAAGTTCAAGAATGAGCTTGATAATAAGAAGGTAAAGGCATGATTCGGTAATCTCTATCAGTAACAATATATGAGGCGGAATATAATCAGATGATCCAGTACATCTCGCATAGACGGAAAGGAAAAGATAAAAAGTTCATTGATGGGTTGAAACTTGAGCTGATGAACTAATGAGAGAACAAGGGATGGACCCTATGTAAGGAATGGAAAGTAATACCGTAGTTCGAGATTTTATGCCAAGCTTTCTTTAGTCCTAGAGCTGCACATTCTTTTATATCGGCTATGTGTGCTGAGTGAATAGGTTCGACTTAAAAAATGATGAAAATTCTATATGAAGTCTAGAACCTATAAGAAGACCTTACGAAACCTGCATTAAGTATCCAAATTCTCCTGTAATTAATAGAAAAATAGGAATTTGTCGCTTGTCGTACCAAAGCCTCACCCAAAGTGGCCTTATGTATGTAAAGCAACTAGTTTGAATACTCGATTTCTAAGCCCGAGAATTCAGGAATTGAAGGATCCTCCAAGTTAAGATCTTCTGAGAGAAATAAAGAAATAGAATATGGTTACTCGGGAGCATAAGAACATTATGGGGATTAAATATTTCCACCTATTCGTATATAAATGAGAATCTGGTGATTAGATTCTTTTAAGGGGGGAGATTGTGACACCTGGGAAATTCTCCTAAAATAAAATCTTGAATCACTGATTTTTCGAATAATAATTCATTTTTAAAGTCACGAACATCGTTTTAACATCAAAATAAGTTTTGTATATTCAAAAGATTTTCGTGCATTTAAGTTTTTATTTTCGTACCCCATTTCGATCCAAACGAGCCCCGAAAATTTTCCTAATTAAGTTTGGAATCGCCAATTTTCGAAAATGAATCCGATTTCAATAAAACGAAGAACGTTTTAATCCCAAAAATAATTTCACACAGCCAAAATATTTTCTCTCGTCTAAGTCTTGATTTCTTGCGATATTTCGACCCAATATATTCTTTTAGGCCCAAAACATAAGTCCAAACCTACCTAAAATCAGCCCACAATTTGGACCCAATAAATAAACATTTCAAAAAAAAAAAAAATAATAATAAAAATAATAGCAAATCAAATAAGATTTTGCAGGGCATGGGTAGCCGGATTCAACCCTCTAAATGGGGGATTGGTTTCTACTTTTTAATTGGAAAATAATTGAAGACTAAGTATTAATCTTTTCCAATTATAAAGGAGGGAAGCTTGGATGGGAAAACACTTATTTCCTCCACTTCTCTTGCTGCAAACTTCAACTCATTTTTCTCATTTTTCTCCCTATCTCGGACAGCCTCAAACATTCACACATTTGAAAAAAAAGAAAAAATTTCGAGTAATAACGGAACAAATCAAAGGGGAATTTAAGTGGTGTTCTCTCAATCATTTGATAAGTAAATATTAGTTTATGACCAGATGTTATGATAAGTAAGATTTGAGTTTGATTAATAGCCTGTTATTTGTGTCTAGACGATTGATCAACTCGGAGAGCTCGGAGTGTTTACGAACTAAGCTTGAACGAGTAAGATTTATGGCATTTCGAACCTCCGTATGAGCATATAACTCGTTCTATATCTCGTTATTGTTCCTATGCTGAGTTGTATGCATTGTGAGCATGTTGGTTTCGTTATTTAATGCGAACTTATTATTGTTCATCTATGCTCGTTTTACCGTTTATACATGCTCAAACTTTTGATGAATTGTCCCGAAGCTTTCCTCATTTATATGATATCTCATTTTATACTTCAGAGTATTAATGAATCATAGACATTGGACTAATGGGAGTTTTGACACTGAAAACAAAGAAATAAAACTAACGAAAATGCCTTCGGAAGGCAGACTGCCACGTCTGCCGGAAATCTGGTCATTTCTGCCTTACTTCAACTTTCCAACCTTGAAAATTCAACTTTCCCTTATCCAAATGGCTCATATAATATACCGTTGAAAACCTATTTGAGTGTAAATGCCTTTAGAATTAGGAATTATGAAAAATAAGGAGGGAAAATAAGCGAAAATGCCCTCAGAAGGCAGACTGTCTCTTCTGTCAGAAATCAGTGAGGTTTTTGTCTTTCTTCCAACTTCTCGGCCTTAAAAACTTGACTTCCTCTTGTCCATACCGTTAGAAGTCTCTTTAAGTGTAGATAATATTAGAATTTAGATTCACTCAAGACCATGGAAAAATATGGCCAAAAAAATCCTTAGAACACGACCCGCCAGATTTCTAAGAAACTGGATTGAACTCTGCCTCGACTTCTACATTTCAAATTTTAAAAATCAAATTTTTTCTTATCAAATTTACCCGAAAAATATACCATTAGAAAGATTATCGAGTCTAGTTATTTATGGAGTTAAAATATGAATTTTAACTCCTTGAGATGAATTTTTAAAGCAATCGAAAAGTGGACTGCCGCTACAAAGATGTTGATTTTGAGCTATTTTGATATTTTTTCTTTAAATGTAATATATTTAAATTGAAAGTTCATATCTTTTAACAAAACCATTTTTGATGATCTAAATGAGGTCTTATATCCAAAGTCGAATTAAATGAATTTCGATATTTACATTTGTTATCAAATGATTTCTTTCGTATTTCACCTCTTTTAACACGATGAATATTTCAAAATGAAAAATCCTCTAATCTATAGCCTAATTCTGATTTATTTGTTCTCTACAGTCTATTATCTGAATTCTGATCTATTTGTTCTTTATAGTCTATGATTCCAAATCCTGATTTGTTTGATTGATATGATTGATTGTATTTCCGATTGTTCATTTTAAAAGTTAATTGGTCAATCAAATATATGCCAAATGGCTTTATGATCATACAAAAAGTTTGAATGTCATATTTATTGCTAGCCTCATGAAAGAAAGCAAGTTAGGTCCTGGGGGTGTGCAGCAGTAGCGGATTAGGCAATGTCGGGTTGACTATTTGAGCTCTTGTAAATCCCTACAAGTTGGGTAGTACGGATGACCTTGGAGGTGGGGCTCTGAAGGGCTATCCTAGAGCACGTACATCAACTGTGCTTTACTATTTATAAGTTGCTCCTTCGGGAGTTTGGAGGGATAAGAAAATTTATATGATATATGTTGGAGTTATAATGGTGATAGACCTACCAAAATATTTGTTTCAGCCATACAACTTGAATGTGATATATGTCTATTGTTATTTATTTTTTTCGTTCGTTCTGATTGATTCTGAATCGTTTATTAAATTCATATTCTCATCTTGAAATCGATATGCCTATTATTTGGAACTCCTTCATTCATGTTCTCATGCCATAAGTTTTATTGGATTAGTGGACTCATGATTTCACAATATTATGTAGATTCATAAGCCATGATGTTTGACTGATAGCTCAAGCGTGATCATGATTAGTTCCTTTTGACTTGTATTAAGCCTGTACTCTTAGCCAGCTTGAATGTTTGGACTTATAGGTTGTTTTATTATCAGCTTGTAATATGTAATTAGTTGCTTATGTATCTTGGACAACTTCATTGACTTAAAATGATATTTTGAAATTTTAGTTCGAATTGCTCTTGTTAGTTCTTGCTTTTGGTTTTAGAATATTTCTGTCCACGAATAGCTCCCCGAATCTCGGAGCAAAATGCTCCGAGAAGCGGGGTGTTACACTAATTACCCCTAACTATGTATTACTGCAAAAATATATTGCATTCATGATTGACAAAAATTTGGGTGACAATATAAAACCTTATCACTAATTTTATATAAACAGTAACAAAAAATTATATTTGATTTGTAACAAAAAATAGTTTTGATGAAATCATAATGACAAAAATATGTTTATGTTGTATTGAAAATTAATGATGCATTCATAGTGAGTACATAGTGATAATGAAAATTTTCTCACTAACTAATGTAATGATAATTTTTGTCTATCACTAGAATGTCATTGTACCTATGTCACTAGTACGTAGTATATTGTGACAATATTTTGAAACATTATTTTTTTTGTTATTATTGAGCTATATAGTAACAATATATAAATTATATTGTCAACTAAACATAAATGAAAGTTCACTAAAAAAAAATATCTAATATAAGTACAAAAAAAATGTGACAATATAAAAGTTGTCACTATTAATAGATATTAAGTGGCAATGACTTTTATTTTATCAGTAATTACTTGTGTTTGGTGACAATATTTTCTGTTTTATCATTATATAGTTCATTAGTGATAAAAAATGGTGTTTTAGATTGTTATTATCGACAATTAGTAACAAATGTATAATGACAAGTACTGACAATAAAAATTATCACTATAATTTAGTGATAAGATTTTT
This sequence comes from Handroanthus guayacan, assembly GCA_014898755.1. NCBI lineage: Eukaryota > Viridiplantae > Streptophyta > Magnoliopsida > Lamiales > Bignoniaceae > Handroanthus > Handroanthus guayacan. Next base: position 317,490 of record JACFYI010003762.1, read on the forward strand.
ATTTTTATTAGATAATCAATATACATGTATCACTAATTATCAACAGTCACGATATAATCACATTGTTGTCACTACTAAGTTAGTTAGAATTTTTTTTTTTCCCTAATTTTTTTGTGACAAAATATTGCTTTTTGTTACTATTTATATAGAATTAGTGAAAATTTTTGCATTATCACTTAATTTTTTGTTACTTTCACTAATTTTTTTTTGTTTTGTTTTTGCAGTGGTTGTTGTTCTTAAATTTAAATACCATTAGCAATAATATTTATATTGTCATACAATTTTTTGTCACTCATATTATTTTTTTCTTAGTGATTAAGCAAATGGAATTGTTGTTACTGTTTTTATCTTTCCTAAATTTCAGAAGGAAATTTAACTTTGTATCACATATTTCTTCCAAAAGAATCATTTGATTGCAGCAATTTGCAACTTATCAATATTGATTTTATAATTTATTTAGTCTTGCATATTGAGAACTCGTAACGAAAAAGGAAATTGTCGGGGAAACTCTAATTGATCTCGCACCAAGTATATGTTTTTTGAGCGGGACATCGTTTTTTTTTCTTAATAAATCAGAATCCAGAATCATATAGCACCCTATGACTACTAATTAATAGCATTAAGTCACAGAAAATTTGCCATTTTCATTTAATAATTTTCTTGCTTTTCACTTAAGATCTTATTTTATTTTTGCTCAACAAAATTAGTTCTATATCAAATTCAATTTTGCATATATATTTGAAAAAATGACATTAAATCACTTGAATTTTGAATATATTTGCACTTTACACGCTAAACAAAAGAATGTTGCACGTTACCATTTGAATTGTAATATCTCAAAAATTTTTCTAATTGAATTTTTAATCCTTTATTGTCCCAACGATAATTCGTTTTCAGGATCATGGAAAAAAAATTCTTATAACCGAAACATTTTTTCACATCCGAAAAATTTTTCTTGCTCCTGAAAAATTTCCTACACATAATTTCGGCCCAAACAAGCTCAATTTAGACCCAAATCTTAGCTCAAGTCTCTCAACCCAATCCAAGACATTTCAAATAAATAAATAAATAAATATACAAATATATTGTAACACCCGAGATTTCTTTGATTTAAAATTTGCAAAACGATTTCAATGAACGAGCAATGATTTATTTTCAAAATCACGGGTCACATGTTCTAAACATTTTATCTCATTTGGACCTTAAATTCTCCAACATTTCATCCTAATTAAACTCTAATTAAGGTCAATTAATGGTCCAAAACATTTCCAAACTTTAGCCTATATATATATATTTATGTATATACATTAAACATTCAAATAGATGTATCCACACATGCAAAATCAAATTTTGGGGAAATGGAAATGCATGGCCACCCTTACCTAGTTGGTGAGAAGTCATGTTGGTTGGTGGTGCACCATGCCGAGGAATGATTGGCCAACCACTCCTCCAACCCCCTTCTCTATAAGTAGACCATGGACATGCAAGTCACCACTTTCACTTCCTTCAAAAATCTGAACAAGTTCAGCCCCTCTCTGTCTCTCTAAAATCGGCCAACACCACACACACCCACAATCTCAAGTTCAAGTTCTAAAGAAAAAATCAAGGAAAATCTTGGTAGTGCATCCTCTCCCGTTGGGTAAGTTGCACTCAATTAAGTCTATATTAAGTTGATAATGAAATATTAGAGCTTGATACAAGTACTTATGGAGTGATTTAGGCATTTGACTCGGTGGATAAACTCAAATCCGGAGTTCTCATTCTAATCACACTTAGGACTAAGGTAAGATTTATGGAATCTTGTTTCTCCTTTCGGCATGCTTATACGTCCTTCATGACTTGTTCATTATTCTAAGTTGAGCTTATCTTACTTGAGCATGTTGTTTATTATCGTTCAAATCTTGTTGCTTTGATTATTGATACCGTTTGTATGAGCTCAACACATGAAAATCGTGATCTAATGTATCATGAATATTTTTGACATCATCACCTATGTTATGAATGAGAATTGAATCTTGGACATTGGACAAAATAGGAAATTTGAGAAGAAAATGAAAGAAACATTGACATGAACCCACCAAAAATCAAATTTTTTCCAAAACTTGAAAAATTGATTTAAAAATGAAAAATTTAGAATTTTGGCTTGGAAACAAAATTTCTGGAAGTCTGAATTTAAAACCAAAAATCCAAAAAAAAAAGTTACTGTTTGGCACTACTCATTGCGCGACCACGCGTGAACAGTGCGCGGTCGCGCCCATGGTTGAGAATTTTGGCCATTCGGCGCGAGTGCGCCCACGGCAGCGACCAAAGCATCAGATTTTATCGTTCAGCGCGAGTGCGGACGGGCCCACGACAGTGGCCAGACTTAAATTTTTGACTTCTTTGGATATTTTAAGCCCATTTTCTACCTTGTTTTAACGATTTAAAATTTTCAAAATGATGATTTCCTTAATTAAATGTTCGAATCAAATGAATTTCGAAATTTACATTGTTACAAAATATTTTCTTATGCATTTTACCTCTTTAACAAGATTTAAAGATTTCAAAATTTAAAACTCCTATAGTCCATACTCCAAATTCCCGATTTGTTTCAAATGATAGGATTGACTTAGATATTGAACCGAATTATTACCGTTCTTAGTCAATCCAATACTGTGCCATTATGGCTTATCGTATTACCAAAATGATTTGACCGTTCCCGAAATGAATTGAATGAATAAATGTTGGGCCCTGGGGATTGACAGGGGTATCTGATACGGACAACATCGGGTTGACTATTGGAGTCCCTAGAAATCCCGTATCATTGGATAGACTAGACGAGCCCTGGAGTTTAGGATTTTGAAAGCCTATCCTAAAGCACATGGTTAGTCGACAAAGTACTTTTACTGAATGGCTTTCCTTGAGCAATGGCTCGGAGAAGCAAAACGGAGGGATAAAGATGACTCTGTTTGAAGATATAAGGGTAACAGATCCACCAAATTGCTTGATTCAGCCTTACTTGACTCGAATGTGATTAATATTTACCGTTAATGATTCGAATGAAATGACATGATTGTATCATAATGTTTACTGAATCACATTCCTGTCTCTTACTATTCCACTCCCCGTTGTACTCTCTACTCCTATTCTTCTGCCATGAGTTTTACTGTTTCAGTGGACTCATGATTCCATATCATATTGTAGGTTCCTAAGTCGGACTGATAGACTGAAGCTCGGTATAGATTCGTGGAACCCTCTTTTGAGATAATGTACTTGTTAGGCCTGTTTTACATCCGAATATACGGACTTGAACTGATAAAAATTTTGATAGGCCTATTTTGTATAGATAGAATGTAGGGGAATTGTAATTCGTATTTTGAGATTTGGTCATGTAAGAACGATATTTTGACTTTATGGAATGAATGATTTATGTTTTAGTTACTGTATTGATTTTAGATTTCCTGTCTGACCGCGAGTGATGTTCCGGATCACGAGGCGGAATGCTATCGCGATTGGGGGCGTTACAGGTGGTATCAGAGCTCTGGGTTTCTTTTGGTAAGAACTCAAGCTACGCTGGAATTAGATCCCTGGGATAAGAACTTCTTTAGCTTATTTCATAGGATTGGACTTACTTAAGTTTTGATCATTTGGTATAATGGGTGATGCTTAAATGTATCGGATTGCAATTGGAAGGCCTACCAATTCCTGAACCGTTATATTTGTGCATTAATTATTTTAATCCTAGACTAATAAGAACGGTAAGAATAGCTCTCTAGGTTATCTAGGATTTAGGAAGCCCCGATGTTAGATAGGTCCGTTATTATCGTTACGATTTTTCTAGACCCTACATTCCCAAGCTATAGCGCGGGTAGTGCGAGCTGAACAAAGATTCCTGAAATGAATGAAATGCCTTGTGCCTTTAGATTTGGAAGTGCGCATTATGTTCCACTTGGTTTATGATCCAACATGTGTTTAAGAAATTTCGGATTTTCCCCAAGACATAACCCTATGATTTCAGATCAAAATGTCAACCAATGAGAATGTAAACCAACTTAAGCCTACTAGGAGGCGTGGACGACCTAGACGTGTGATATTTACTGAAATCATGGAACCTAATACCCCTAATGTAAATGAGGATCATTTACTCTGATGAGAACAACCTGAACCAAATCCTCAAACGCAGAATAGACCTAATCCTTGACCATGTGCCAGAACTCGCCAAAGAAACCCTCCCCGAAATGAACCTGTGGCTGAACAACTCTTAACGGTTTGAGAGAAGTGCTAAATAGGGATAGGCCACAAGAACCACTGGACCTAGAGTCAAGGAGGATTCTGAGAATAGGATGATAACTAGGTTCTTGAGGTTCAATCCGCCAAGTTTTGACGGAGAACCCGATGTTAGAAAAGCAAAATTTTTGCTACTGGCCATTGAAAAGATCTTCCGAGTGTTAAATTACTCAGATGTTCAAAAAGTAAATCATGCCACCTATCTATTTGAAGGGACTACGTTTCATTGATGGGAAATTATTGAGAGAAAGTGGGAAAGAGATGGAACTGAGAAAACGTGGACTCGTTTTCGAGAAGAATTTCTGAAGAAATTTATACCTCAAGTCTTTAGAGATGCAAGAGAGCGAGAGTATGAGACTAATACAGGGGTCATTGTCGGTGGTTAAGTACGAGGTCGAATTCAATCGACTTATTCAGTATGCCCTACATGCATTAGTGGATGAGGAAAGACGGCGAAAGAAATTCGTCGAAGGATTACGATGGAGTTGAGGAACGTTGTTGCCATGAATCGACCTCAAAGCTATGATAGTGCTGTTGAGGCAGCGATGGAACTCGAGGTGGAGTTCCAAGAGATTCATAAGATAACTAATAAGAGAAAGGGCAAGTGGAATGATAAATCTGATTTCGATGAGGTGATGAAAAGCCCCTTTAATAAGAAGCCAAAAACTGGGAGTACGTCTGCTTCTGCAGACAAAGAAAAAGCCCTAGCAGGTCAAGAAAAAATAAAGTGCAATCATTGCGGGGGCACAAATCATGAGGAGAATGAATGTTGGAAGAAGTTGGGTAAGTGTTATCCGTGTGACAGTGAGTAGCATATGCTTAAGGACTGCCCTAAGAATCGAAAGAATAGAAATACGGTGGCACAGAACCAGCAATAAGGTATAAGTGGACGCCGTCAGATCAAAGCCAGAGCTTACGCACTGACAGGAGAGGAAAGTGCGGATCCTACCTAAGTGGTGGAAAGTAAGATCTCTATCCAAGAATTTATCCGTAATGCTCTATTTGATCCTGGTGCAACCCATTCTTTTATTTCGCATGATTGTGCTGAAAAATTGAACTTGCCTTTTGAAATTATGAGTATCACTTATGAAGTTCACACCCCCGTAGGAGAATGTTATGAGACTACGATCAGATATTCACACTGCCATATAGTCATAGAGAATCAGGACTTTAGCGCTGACTTAATTGAACTACCAATCCAAGATTACGATACAATTCTGGAAATGGATTGGTTATTTCAGCATCGTGTTGTTGTTGACTGTCATGCTAAGACAGTCAAATTGAGTACTGGAGTTGGAGTTAGTACCCTAAATACAAATAAGAATGAGGGTATACCCATCGTTTCTGCAATAAAGGCCAGACGGATGATAAGAAAGGGAGGACAAGAATTTATGGCCTACTTAATCAATAAACCTCAGGATAAGACTGAATTGAAAGATGTAAAGGTGGTTAAAGAGTTTCTTAAGGTGTTTCTAGAAGAATTAAATTCACTATCCCCGGATAGAGAAATTGAGTTTGTGATAGAAACAATTCTTGGGAAAGCGCTATTCTTAAAGACCCCCTATAGAATGGCACCAGCAAAACTTAAGGAACTTAAAGATTAATTACAAGAACTACTGGAGAAGAATTTTATAAGACCGAGTTCTTCACCTTGAGGAACTCCAATCTTATTCGTGAAGAAGAAAGATGGATCACTTAAGATGTGCATCGACTACAAAGAATTAAGTAAAGTGACCATCAAGAATAAGTACCCATTACTCTATATAGACGAACTGTTTGATCATCTTCAAGGATCAGCTGTCTATTCAAAATTGGATTTAAGACAGGGGTACTACCAGTTGAAGATACGGGAAGCAGATATCTTCAAAACTGCATTTAATTCCCGTTATGGGCATTTTGAGTTCGTAGTCATACCTTTTGGACTGACTAATGCTCCTGCGGCAATTATGGACTTAATGCGCCGGTGTTTCGTCCATATCTTGACAAATTTGTCGTAATCTTCATAGATGATATTCTGGTTTATTTCAGAACTGAAGAGGAGCATGAAGAACATCTGAGAATTGTCCTTCAAACTTTAAAGGAGCACAAGCTATATGCCAAATTCAACAAGTGTGAATTTTAACTGGAAATAGTGACTTTTCTGGGACATATCATATCGAAGAATGGACTTGAAGTGGACCCAGAA
>JACFYI010003762.1:324040-349228 GCA_014898755.1 Handroanthus guayacan
ACCACGGGTCACATGTCCTAAACATTTTATCTCATTTGGACCTCAAATTCTCCACCATTTCATCCTAATTAAACTCTAATTAAGCTCAATTAATTGTCCAAAATATTTCCCAAACTTTAGCCTATATATATATTTATGTATATACATTAAACATTCAAATAGATGTATATATATATACACCCACACATACAAAATCAATTTTGGGGAAATGGAAATGCATGGCGACCCTTACCTAGTTGGTGAGAAGCCATGTGGGTTGGTTGTGCACCATGCCAAGGAAGGATTGGCGAACCACTCCTCCAACCCCCTTCTCTATAAGTAGACCATGGACATGCAAGTCACCACTTTCACTCCCTTGAAAATCTGAACAAGTTCAGCTCCTCTCCTTCTCTCTAAAATCGACCAATACCACACATACACCCACAATCTCAAGTTCAAATTCTAAAGGAAAAATCAAGGGAAATCTTGGTAGTGCATCCTCTCCTGTTAGGTAAGTAGCACTCGATTAAGTCTATAGTAAGTTGATAATAAAATATTAGAGCTTGACACAAGTACTTATGGTGTGATTTAGGCATTTAACTCGGTGGATAAACTCGAATCCGGAGTTCTCATTCTAATCACACTTAGGACTAAGGTAAGACTTATGGAACCTCGTTTCTCCTTTCGGCATACTTATACGTCTTTCATAACTTGTTCATTATGCTAAGTTGAGCTTATTTTACTTGAGCATGTTGTTTTTTATTGTTCAAATCTTGTTGCTTTGATTATTGATACCGTTTATATGAGCTCAACACATGAAAATCGTGATCTAATGTATCATGAATATTTTTGACATCATCACCTATGCTATGAATGAGAATTGAACCTTGGACATTGGACAAAATAGGAGATTTGAGAAGAAAATGAAAGAAACGTTGACATGAACCCAAAAATCGAATTTTTTCCAAAACTTGAAAAATTGATTTAAAAATAAAAAATTTAGAATTTTGGCTTGGAAACAAAATTTTCGGAAGTCTGAATTTAAAACCAAAAATCCCAAAAAAAAAAGTTACTGTTTGGCACTGTTCATTGGGCGACCGCGCGTGAACAGTGCGCGATCGCGCCCATAGCCAAGGATTTTGGCCGTTCGGCACGAGCGTGCCCATTTTTGAGCTCGGTCGCACCGCGACAGCAACCAAAGCATCAGATTTTGTCGTTTGGCGCGAGCACGCCCATTTTTTAGCACGGACGTGCCCACGACAATGGCCAGACTTAAATTTTTGACTTCTTTGGATATTTTAAGCATTTTCTACCTTGTTTCAACGATTTAAAATTTTCAAAATGATGATTTCCTTAATTAAATGTTCGAATAAAATGAATTTCAAAATTTACATTGTTATAAAATATTTTCTTATGCATTTTACCTCTTTAATAAGATTTAAAGATTTCAAAATTTAAAACTCATATAGTCCATAGTCCAAATTCCCGATTTGTTTCAAATGATAGGATTGACTTAGATATTGAACCAAATTATTATCGTTCTTAGTCAATCCAACACTGTGCCATTATGGCTTATCGTATTACCGAAATGATTTGACCGTCCCCGAAATGAATTGAATGAATGAATGTTGGGCCCTGGGGATTGACAAGGGTATCTGATACGGGCAACATCGGGTTGACTATTGGAGCCCCTAGAAATCCCCTACCGTTGGATAGACTAGACGAGCCCTGGAGTTTAGAATTCTGAAAACCTATTCTAAAGCACATAGTTAGTCGACAAAGTGCTTTTACTGAATGGCTCTCCTCGAGCGACGGCTCGGAGAAGCAAAACGGAGGGATAAAGATGAATCTGTTTGAAGATATAAGGGTGACAGATCCACCAAATTGCTTGATTCAGCCTTACTTGACTCGAATGTGATTAATATTTGCCTTTAATGATTCGAATGAAATGACATGATTGTATCGTAATGTTTACTTAATCACATTCCTGTCTCTTACTGTTCCACTCCCTGTTGTACTTTCTACTCCTATTCTTCAGCCATGAGTTTTACTGGGTCAGTGGACTCATGATTCCATATCATATTGTAGGTTCCTAAGTCGGACTGATAGACTAAAGCTCGGTATAGATTCGTGGAACCCTCTTTTGAGATAATGTACTTGTTAAGCCTGTTTTACATCCGAATGTACGGATTTGAACTGATAAAAATTTTGATAGGCCTATTTTGTATAGATAGAATGTAGGGGAATTGTAATTCGTATTTTGAGATTTGGTCATGTAAGAGCGATATTTTGACATTATGGAATGAATGATTTATGTTTTAGCCACTGTATTGATTTTAGATTTCCTGTCTGACCGCAAGTGACGTTCCGGATCGTGAGGCGGAATGCTATCGCGATCGGGGGTATTACATATATATAGATATGTAGCTAGCAAAAAATCGGCCAACTTGATTTGGGAGGAGGGATTTACTCACCAACTCTTCGTACTAAATCCATTTATGCAAGCAACATGTGCCAACTTAATCCAATTATCTTTGCACATGTGATTAGCCTCCAATTCTTATATTTGCAAAAGACCCCCTCCCTCCTTCTATAAATAGCCTTAGTCCTGCTAGAGAAGTTCTCCACTCTTGCAACACAATTTTCTCTTGCACATATAGATGTAACCTCTCTAGCATTTAAAGCTTTCTCTATATGTATATACATGCATATTTTCACTTAGGAAAAAATGTCAAACTTTATAACTATCATCTTCTTTCAATCATCAAGAACTCCAAGATTTAAATTTATAAAAAGGAAAACTTTGGGAAGACACTCTCCCACGAAGATAATTTGGTAAGTTTGGAACTCTAGTTATAAGATATATTGTGGATATGAGGAAAAATGGAAAAGGGTTTTAATGCATATGATTTTGGTTTTCATAGGTGGCTAACTTGAAGATCTAGAACTTGGAACTCTTGCCTTCAACCTTAAAGCTTAGGGCTTGATGTAAGATTTATAGCTACCTTCTTGCCTCCACATACTTGTTCTTGCTTTGTTTCCTTGCAAGGTGATGATTGAGCTATACATATGTTCCTTGTAATGCATATTGAATTTAAAAGCTCAATATCCCCATGAGTGATGATTTGAGGACCTTGAACATTCTTATGATTTCCATCCTCATTTATTTAAGCTCTTATGAATATGGGATTTTGGACAATGGAATGATTTTGAAACAAAAGTGGAAGAATGAAATTATGAACTTAAATTTTTTTTTTCCCTAACTTTGTAATTTAAAATTTGAAACTTAAATCTTGAGAGATTTTGCCTCAAAATGAGTTTGATAAAAATTTGATTTTAAATCAAATTCAAAAAAAAAAAAGGGCGCTCAAGCACCCATACTAGTGGCGAAAAATACTATTTCAGTGCTAGAGTACCCATTCTAGTAGCCAAGGATACTATTTTGGCTTTCAAACGAGCGCTCAAGCGCCTATTGCAGATTCCAAATCTTCATGTTTTGACTTCGATTTGCTAATCCAAGTCCATATTTCTCTTCTTTTAGATGTTTTAAAACTTCAAAATAATTTTTCCTAAGTCTGAGGTCCATTCCGAATCAGTTGTTGGAATTATTCGCTACTTGAATTTGTGCCCTAATGAGATTTAATGTTTTGAATATGTTATGCTTGTCTTGAATCTAATGCATGATAAGTTGGGCCCTGAGAACCTCAGATAGTATTGAATTGGGTGATATCGGATCATTGGTCTGAACCCCTGAGAATTCTTATATATTGGGTAGTTTGAAGGAATCCTGGAGGTAGGTTTTCAAAGGACTACTCTAAGGCACGTGGTCAACAGTGCCTCAAAGTACGTTTAATGCTCCTCGAGTGGCCACTCGAGAAGGCAAATGGATGGATAATGTTATGTATATGTTATATGTTGAAATTATAAGTGTGACAGATCTATCAAAAGTTAGTTCAACCTTATTTATTTTGTTGACATAAATGTCATAAAATTTTATGAGCTATTTGTTTTGTAATGGATGTATTGAATGTTTTGATTCGTTGTTTATTATCACATTTATGATTCATTTTTTGCTATGCCGACTTGCTTATTCTTGAACTTCTCATCATATGCCATAACTTTTGCTGAGTCAGCAGACTTATGATTTCATCATTTACTATGTAAGAAATTAATTCCAGGAATCATTTAAAGGTTTTGAGGACTTTATGTTAGTATTTTAGACTTGATATATGTTGATGTAAATATGTCTTGTTTAGTTGGAACTTGTATGGATTTTAGAGATAGTTTGGTTGTATCTTTGGGATCTTAAGTTGTATTTTTGAAAAATTTGGCTTTTAATTTAAGTAAATTTTCATAACGAATATGATATGAATTTCTATTATAATTTTAGTTAGTTCCCTTTATTTGTTGAGTAACATTACAGATCTAGAGGTCGATACTCTAGGACCCTAGGGCCTTACAGGTGGTATCAAAGTCTAGGATAAGAAATTTCGAAGGTTTAGCCTCTTATTCATTTTCTTGCTACTAACTTTGTTTGTTTTTTTATTGTGAAGTGGTAAATGGACAAGGGAAATAATCAAGTGGATGATTGGACGAATTCGGGCTTGACTAATAGTTCGAGCAATAGCAATATCGGCCCCTTGGAAAAGTAGAAAATCGATTATGATGTGCTACTTGAGGAAAAAGACAGAGAAATAGAGTATTGGGAAAATGCATATCTAACATAACCTTACCTCTATCAAGTTTATAGCAAATGGGTTAAAAGGGAGATGGAGAGAATGGTGGCAAAACACCAAGGTCAATGCTACAATTTCAAGAATATGGCCGCACAAAATTAAGCTTATTTCGCCCAACTCAACCAAAATTTGATTAACCAATTTGAGGGTGCATTAGGGCAAGTTTTCAACACCATGGCGTGTACGAAATGGGTAGCTCAAGACGATGCCAAAAAAGAAGCTATGCCAAGGTTTCAAGAGCCTTGCGTGCCATCGACGTTCGGAGAAGGGATTAGAAGAGATATGACACCTCGTCTATTGGCACCTAACTGGAGCACATGCCATGGAACAGGACCATCCACAGTACCTAACAATGGTTGAATGAGGTATTGGATAATGACACAGACAAGTGTCTGACCCCCACCACCTCTCATCTAGGTACAAGTTACGAATGATGATGAGGATATGGCGTGAATTGAGAGACAAATTGGCAGAGCTTGAGGATATTGACTTAGTAGGAGGTGTTGGAGGCCATGTTAATGGAAAGGCTGGAGATGGCAACAATGAAGATGGTGTTGGAAGGGTGAACGCAGGCAACAAGGGTGAAGAAAGTAAGCCCGAGGAATAGCCCGAATAGAAAGAACCCAAAGGAGAGGAGCCTGAGGAAGATGAGGAGTTGAAGGAGGATCCCGAAGAGGATCTTAACTATGTGACGGGTGATTGAGAGGGGGGAAAAGAATGATATGTATGTATGTAAATATTAATAGTTTGTTTAGACTTTAGACTTTAGTATATATGTATGGTATGCACGTTGTAGGACTCTTAACTTACATAGTTAGTGATTTTTGTGTAGCGATATAGGAAGTCCTCCTAGGCAGTGATTATGGTTATAACGCCATCTTCATTTTGCCTTTTGTAGATGGCCCAATAACTATATATTTTGATCATGTAATTACAAGCTTCAAAGTAATGAAAGAATGGAACTTTATGAGAATTTCATGACTTGAAATTTTAGAATTATGCCAATAGATGCTTTACCCCTCCTTATGCTCTCTAAATAAGTACAAGAAACTATGAATTATTATTAAGCCTAGTGTTACGAAATTTCAGATTAATATGGCTTTAAGCGAAAACACGTCGTAGATCCAACCTACTAAAAAAAGATGAAGGCCTAAACTTGTATTGTTTGAGGATTTATGGGCACCTGAAACACTTAATAACATAGATAATGCTATACCCCAATAGGAACCCCGTGAGCCAATACCCTCGGCGCGCAATGAACCTCATCGACGAACACTCCTAAGAAATGAATTAGTGGCCGAACAACTTCTCACCTTACTGCAACAGGTCCTAAACCAAGGCCAACAACAAGAAAATCAAGGGCATAGGTAGGAAGACGATTCAGATGATAAGATGTTGTCTAGATTCTTGAGGTTCAACCCTCCCATGTTCAACGATGAACTTGATGATCAAAATACTGAGCATTGGTTGGTTGAGGTTGAGATGATTTTTTGGGTATTGAATTACACGGATCCACAAAAGGTGAAATATGCTACTTTCTGTTTGATTAGGCTGCGAGCCATTGGTGAAAGGTTGTAGATAGGAGGTGGAAGGAGAAGAAATTGAAGGGACTTGGGGAGAATTTCGAAGTGAGTTATTGAAGAAGTATATCCCTCAATGAATTACGGATCTAAGAGAAAAAGAGTTTATGAGATTAACTCAAGAGACACTGATAGTGGCTAAATACAAGGCCGAGTATAATCGGCTAATTTACTATGCTCCTCACATATTGGCAGACAATGATAGACCTCGAAAGAGATTTGTAAAGGGCCTCAAGCCCGATTTGAGATGAGCTTTGGCTACAGGTCGGCCCAAAAATTATGGCAGTGAGATAACGATGGAGTTAGAGGCAGAGTTGCAAGAACTCCGAAGAATTGATGATAAGAGAAAAGGAAAGTGGCTAGGGCAAACCAGAACAAGAAAAAGGAAATAAAGGTTTCTTCTTCTTTGGCAAGAAATCTAAAACGAGAAATACGACATCGTCAACTAATAAGGGTAAGGCTTCGGTGACCACAGAAAAAGAAACCTAGGGATTCTGTTGAGGCACTACATACACTGAGGATTAGTGTAAAAAAAATTAGAAAAATACTTCATTTGTGGGAGTGACCAACACTCCATCGGGAATTGCTCGCAGAACTGCAAAGGTGTGAATCCCAGAATGCAAAATCAATCACAATAGGGCATAGCTGGGCGTCTCAAGGTCAAGGCTAGAGCTTATGCCTTAACTGGAGAAGAAGACATGAACCCCATTTAGGTTGTTGAAGGTGAGGTCTTAATTCAAAATTTTTTATGCAAGGCTTTATTTGATTCGGGTGCAACATATTCCTTTATTTCAAGTAATTGTGCCAAAAGATTAGACCTAACCTCAGGAAATATAGAAATTTCTTATGAAATCCACACTTCGGTAAGAAAGTGCTATGATATTAGTGTGAGATACAGTAAGATGGTGCTATGAGACTAGTGTGAGATACCCTCAATACCCTGTGATCATAGACAATTAGAAATTTACTGTGGACCTCATTGAATTGTCAATCCAAGACTATGAACTTATTTTAGGAATAGATTGGCTGTATTAGCATCAAATGCTAGCTAACTGTTTTGGCTGGGTACTAGAGTTGGGGTAGGTACTAACAACACTCCTAAGAATAATGGTATATCTACCATTTCTGCTATGAGGGCCAGAAAAATGATCAGAAAAGGGGAACAAGGATTTTTGGCTTATCTGATCAATAAACCTTATGATAAGGTTGAACCGAAGGATTTTAAGGTGATTAACGAATTTCCTAAAGTGTTTCCTGATGAACTAAACTCATTAGCCGAAGATCGAGAGCTTGAGTGTATGATCAAACTATTCCTAGGGTAGCGCCATTCTCAAAAGCTTTGAAAACTCCCTACAAAATGGTACTAGCAGGGTTAAAGGAGTTAAAGGAACAGTTGCAGGGGCTACTGGATAAGAATTTTATACAACCTAGCTTTTTACCTTGGGAAGCTCCGGTTCTGTTCGTCAAGAAGAAACATGGGTCACTAAAAATGTATATTGATTACAAAGAATTAAATAAAATAACCATCAACAATAAATACCTCTTACCCTAAATTGATGAATTGTTTGACCACTATCAGGGGTCTACAGTATATTCTAAGTTGGATTTACGACAGGGTATTATCAGTTAAAAATACGGGAAGTAGATATCCTCAAAACTATGTTTAATTCCGGATATGGGTATTTTGTGTTTGCGGTTATGCCTTTTGGGCTGACAAATGCTCCTGCAGCATTTATGGATTTAATACATCGAGTGCTTCGTCCATATTTCGATTACTTCGCAGTAATTTTAATAAATGATATTTTGGTCTATTCTAAATTGAAAAAGGAACATGAAGGGCATTTATAGATCGTCCTTCAAACTCTAAAAAAGCATAAGCGGTATGCCAAATTCAGTAAATATGAAATTTGGCTGAAGAGAGTTACCTTTCTGGGGCATATAATATCTCTGAATGGGCTTGAAGTGGACCCAAAAAAAATTCGAGGTGGTTCTCAACTGGAAGAAACTTGAGACTGTTATGGAAGTGAGAAGTTTTCTGGGATTGGCTGGATATTATCGAAAATTTATCCAGAAATTCTCTAAGTTGGCTGGACCACTCATGAGACTGATATAGAAAGACCGATGATTTATATGGGACCGATAGTGTGAGGAAAGTTTCTTGAAACTAAAGAAAAGATTGACGACAACTCTAATACTCACACTACTCAATGGGTCAGAAGATTTCACTGTATGTACTGATGCCTCAAAACATGGACTAGGATGTATTTTGATGCAAAAAGGCAAGGTAATCGCATAAACTTCAAGAAAGTTGAAAAATCATGAGTTGAACTATCCCACTCATGATTTAGAATTGGTGGTGGTTGTCTTTGCTTTAGCAAAATGGTGTCACTATTTGTATGGGACAAGGATAGAAGTTTATACGGATCATAAGAGCATGAGATATATTTTCAGCCAGAAAAATTTAAATTTGAGGCAACAACAATGAATGGAATTCATGGAGGATTTTGATTTTACAATTACTTATCACCCTGACAAAGCAAATGTCATTGCCAATGCTTTGAGCTAAACGGGAAAAATAACAAATATAAGCATATACCTAGAGTTGTACAGTGAAATTCTAAAGGCCCAAGGAGAAGATGAATGGGTGCAAAAGCTTAAAATCGAGACGAGACCCGAATTTAGGAGCAACATAACTCGATTATTAAGGTTTAGAAATTGAGTGTGCATTACGACCATCTCGCTCGCTGGTCTTTTCGATCGTATTATCAACCACGTTCGAATCCCACCCGCATTCTGGATTGGGCAGAGGCCAACAATCAGTAGGGCAATAACATAGCTACTATTGATCTGACCCTATTACTTAAGCCTCCTTTCTTCAAGATACGAAAGGAGTAGCCGGAAACGGATGTCCCTATTGATCTAATCTATATTGTAGAACGTAAGGTGCTGGATATGGCTATCGAGCACTTTCTTTTGGTGAATATCCGGCGAATGAAATAACCAACCAAGGCACAACTTGAAAAGCAAAAGCTAGAAAAGATGCAACTGCAACTGCGACCTGATATGATACAAGAGGCGATAGATAAAATTCAAATCATCAGAAAAATATGAAAACAACTCAGGATCGCTGGGAGGGCTATGCAGACAAGCGGAGAAATAACTTAGAATTCGACATTGGAGATCAAGTATTTTTTAAAGTCGCTCCGCTGAAGGGAATGCGGAGAATGTGTAAATGCGAAAAGTTAAATCCAAAGTATACGGGACTTCTGAGATTGTCGAGCGTATTAGCCCAGTAGCATAACGATTGGATCTTCCACCGAACTTTACTGGTATTCACAACATATTTCATGTCTCCCAATTACAGAAATACCACCTTGACCCCTTACACATCATAAAGCACCTTGACGTACCCATCCAAAGTGACCTCATATATACAGAGCAGCCTATCCGTATCCTAAATTATCAAGTTCGAGAATTTAGGAATCGCAGGATACCGCAAGTTAAGGTTCTTTGGAGGAATCAAGAAGTAGAAGAGGCTACTTGAGAACGTGAGGATGAGATGCGGGACAAATATCCTCACTTATTTGAGTAAAATTATGAATTTGGAGACTAAATTCTTTTAAAGTGGGGAGAGTGTAACATCCCAAAAGTTCTCCTAATTGAATTTTTAATCCTTTATTGTCCTAATGATAATTCATTTTTACGATCACGAAATTTTTTGTCTTATAATCGAAATATATTTTTTCACATTAGAAAAATTTTTCTTACACCTAAAAATTTTTCTTACACCCGAAAGAATTTCCTACGCATCATTTTGGCCCAAACAAGCTCAATTTAGGCCCAAATTTGAGCCCAAGTCTCCCAACCCGATTCAAGACATTTAAATATATATATATAGATATATAGCTAGCAAGAAATTAGCCAACTTGATTTGGGAAGAAGGATTTACTCACCAACTCTTTGTACTAAATCCATTTTTGCAAGCAACATGTGCCAATTTAATCCAATTATCTTTGGACATGTGGCAACTCTCCAAATTCTTATATTTGCAAAAGAGCCCCTTCCTCCTTCTATAAATAGCCATAGTCTAGCTAGACAAGTTCCCCACTCTTGCAACACAATTTTCTCTTGCGCATATATATATATATATATGTATATAACCTCTCTAGCATTTAAGGCTTTCTCTACATATATATGCATACATATTTTCACTTAGAAAAAAATATCTAACTTTTATAATTATCATCTTCCTTCAATCATCAAGAATTCCAAGATTTAAACTTATAAAAAGGGAAAACTTTGGGAAGACACTCTCCCACTAAGATAATTTGATAAGCTTCGAACCCTAGTTATAAGATATATTGTGGATATGAGGATAAATGGAAAAGTGATTTAATGCATATGATTTTGCTTTTCATAGGTAGCTAACTTGAAGATCTAGAACTTGGAACTCTTGTCTTTAACCTTGAAGCTTAGGATTTGATGTAAGATTTATGGCTTCCTTCTTACCTCCATATACTTGTTCTTGCTTTATTTCATTTCAATGTGATGTACTGAGCTATACATATGTTCCTTGTGATGTCTATTGGATTTAAAAGCTCAATATCCCCATGAATAATGATTTGAGGGCTTTGAATATTTTTATGATTTCCATCCTCATTTATATAAGCTCTTGAGAATATAGGACCTTGGACAAAGGAAAGATTTTGAAACAAAAGTGGAAAAATGAAATTATGGACTTTAAACATTTTTTCCCTAACTTTGTAATTTAAAATTTGAAACTTAAATCTTGATAGATTTTGCCTCAAAATGAGTTTGATGAAAATCTTATTTTAAATCAAATTCAAAAAAAAAAAAAACAAAACTAGTGGATTTGGCCACTGTTTGGGCGCTTGGTGAAAAATACTATTTCGAAGCTGAACCACCTAAACAAGCGCTCAAGCGCCCATTTTAGTAGCCAAAAATACTATTTTGGTTCTTGAGCACCCAAACAAGCACTCAAACGCTCATTCTATATTCCAAATCTTCATATTTTGACTTCGATTTGCTAATCCAAGTTTATATTCACTTCTTTAAGATGTTTTAAATCTTCAAAATAATTTTTCCTAAATTCGAGATCCATTCTGAATCGTTTGTTGGAATTATTTACTACTTGAATTTGTGCCCTGATGGTATTTAATGTTATGAATATGTTATGCTAGTCTTAAACATAATGCATGATAAGTTGGGCGCTGGGAACCTCAGGTAGTATCGGATTGAGCAATATTGGATTGTTGGTCTGAACCCCTGAGAATTCCTGTATATTGGGTAGTTTGGAGGAATCATAGAGATAGGTTTCCAAAATGCTACTCTAAGGCACGCGGTCGACCGTGCCTCAAAGTATGTTTTGTGCTCCTCGAGTGGCCACTCGAGAAAGCAAATTGAGGGATAAGGTAATGTATATGTTATATGTTGAAGTTATAAAAGTGATAGATTCACCAAAAGTTAGTTTAGCCTTATTTATTTGTTAACATAAATGTAATAAAATTTTATGAGCTATTTGTTTCGTAATGCACAAATTAAATATTTCAATTGTCCTTTGTTATCACATTCATGATTCGTTTCTTACTATGCCGACTTGCTTATTCTTGAACTCCTCATCATATGCCATAAGTCTTCCTAGGTCAGTGGACTCATGGTTTTATTATTTACTATATAGGAAATTAATTCCAGGAATCATCCGAAGGTTTTGAGGACTTTATGTTAGTATTTTGGACTTCATATATGTTGATGTAATGTATTACGTTTAGTTGGAACTTGTGTGGATTTTAGAGATAGTTTGGTTGTATCTTTTGGATCTTAAGTTGTATTTTTTAAAAATGTGGCTTGTAATTTAAGTGATATTTTAGTAATGAATATGATATGAGTTTCTGTTATGATTTTAGTTAGTTCACTTTGTTTGTTGAGTAACGTTACAGACCTAGAGGCGGATACTCTATGATCTTAGGGCGTTACATGAATTTTGCAAAATTTTGCACAGTATAATCTAAGTGCATTTTCTGATAGGATATTCTATCGGAATTATCTCTCACGCTACACGTGCGAGCAATATGGCAGAATTGGCAATGAAAAGTTTTGCTATCTAAACTTTGCAAAAATTTGCACAATGCTACCTAATAGCATATTTTGGTGGAATATTTCACCAGAAAAGATACGTAGGTTGCACTCTGCAAAATTTTGTGAAGTTCAAGTGGTAACGAGCAACGTTTTTTTGTTTAGGTCGCAAAGTGAAAAAAAATATTCAAAGTTTAGATGGCTTAATATTATTTTCTCTATATATTTAGTAATTTTTTTCTTGGAAAGCTAAAATCTAGCCAGATTTTGACACACCAATCATGTCATGTCAGCTTTTCCAGCAAAAATTGTAGGATGCTGGTTAATTGAAAAAAGGACTAAATGTGCCAAATTAAATTTATACAGGAATAGTTTTGTTGTGTAAAAAAAAAAAGATCATAAAAGAAAATGCACAAAGTTATAGGATGAAGATAACAATTTTCTTATTAATTTACATTGTTCTTAGCAGTTCTAGTGCCAAATAAAAGAACAAATTTCAGGGCATATAATATAATTTTTTGTTTCAATTGTTAGGTACCTTTCCCTTATCTTTCTCATTTTCTCACTAAAATCTTTCGACCAAACATGATATTAAGAACTTAGTTCAAAGGAACAATTTAAGAATTTTAGCCGCCAATAAATAGTGGAAAATTAAAAAACAAACATAAATGTTAATTTTACTTTTTTACAATTCCAGGAACTTGAAATTTGAGAAAATATGAAGGAAAATACATATTATCCCGCTGGAGAAAATTACACTTTTAGTCTTGTAATTATACCATCTTTTATTTTTAATCCCGTATGTATATTGGTTCAACAATTTAGTTCTGTATGTATCAATAATCTGCAATTTGTGCTCGATTTTAGTAATTTTAGTCCTGTATTTAGTAATAAATTTTATAATTTTAGTCTCGTAAATTGTAATACTCTTGCAATTTTCGTCCTGTGAGTAGGACTAAAACTACAAAAAAGGGGCATAAATTGTAAATTATTACTATTTATAAGACTAAAATTGTTGAGTCAATATATAAAGGAGTAAAAGTGAAAAATAATATAATTACTAGACTAAAAATTGCATTTTCCCTACCCCACTGTATAACTATAATAGGAAAGATAGCCCTCTATATTTTTTAAATTATGATATACCTCCCCTTTTTTTTTTTGACACCATGCATATCTATAGTTAAAAAAAATTCCCTTTCCAATAACATAGCGATTTGAACATTATATTATGTTAACTCAAAACATAGGGAATTAATTTGTAATTAGAAAATACGGAGAGTTATCTTCCCCTTGCAATAATGCAAGGGTTGAGAAAGACTCTACCCAGAAATCCAACGAAAAAAATAGAACCCAAAATATCCAAAAAAAAAAAAAAATGAAAAACAAAAAGAAAAGAGAAGGAGAAACATCTCTTCTCTTTCACATACTCTGAGATAAAAGCTCCTCCAACAAATCAGGTCCCAAGTCCTCAAGAACAACCATATCCTCTTCTCTAAACTTCTTCTTTTTACTACCCCTTTGCTTAATCTTATGAGACTCCTTTAAAGCTTTAGCAGGTGAAGAACCCTTTTGGCAGCTAAAATTCATCTTCCTAAGTGACTCTGTAACTTTTTCCACTGGAAAATTAAGTTGAACTGAAGGACCTCTCATTGCAAATGCGGCTTGATCATAAGCCAAAGCTGCCTCCTCTTCCGTGTCGAATGTTCCGAGCCAAACCCTCGCTCCATTCCTAGTTGAATCCCTTATTTCTGCAGCGTATTTCCCCCAGGGTCGTCTTCTTACCATAGTTACCTAATACTCTCGTTTGCCCAGAGTACCACGAATTGGTACTCGCGTACCAATTCCCGGTACTTTTGCGTATTGGTACTCTAAAATTAGAGTACCGAATGTATATTAGTTCACGATAATATTATACGGTACTCAAATTGGTATTTTAAAATTTGTATACCAAATCATTGAATACCTTACCTATGAGTCTTAGGATAAGAGAAACCATCAGTATGTTGAACTTTGTGTCATAGAGAGTAGAGATTTTTTTCTCCAAAAATTAAATCAAGTACTAAACAACTCCTCTTTAATAATTGTCATTTATTTTGATCTATCAATTATCCTTCTTCAAGATATTATCAATGTTGGCAAATATCCTGTTACTTGATTTGAAAGTTTGGCAACTAAATTATTCAAGCATATAGCATATTAGAAGAACGTACTAAATAAACCTACCCTAGCGTACCGAATTCCTTAGAAAACAACGTACCGCTTACCGGTACCGGTATCGCGTACCAAAGAGTACCGCGAATTGGGTAACTATGCTTCTTACGCCGGTGTATCTACATTGTTTTTCTCTTTTAGGATTGGAGGGTTCAGCTTCGTATTCCAATCCGCACGTTTGGAATGATAACATGATTGAATCTCGATGATTAAGTGAAAAATCCATATTAAATTTTGTGCTGAAAACAAGAATACTACTAGTGGAATGGTGGGGAAAGGGAAAGGATATTTAAGGAGTATAGAATGAGGTTAAATTTAGTTAGATAAGTTGGGAATCTAGGACAACTGCAGTTCCTTATATAATAATATACAATTTGAAATTTTTTTTTTAAATGATAAGTGGTTATTTTTTATAATATTCCTAGCTAGCATAAGGTCTAAAGAGACTAGAAAAGTTGAAGTCTTTTCTTTCATTCAAGCTAGTTTTTCTATCTTCAGAAAGTCGGTTTGGAAAGTTTAAATTAGAGACATGTCTCGTGTCTGTAACATGAACAACTTGATAATAGAAGATCAAAACCAGTGTACAGGCTATTCAAAATATACTATGAGGGTTGGGGAGAAGTAATTTTTATTTAGAGAAATTGAGAAGTTAAATGTAAAAATGAATAATAAAAGTTGAGAACATTTAGAGCTAAAAGTTGTTACACTGCAAAAAAATTGAGCAATTGCTAATGGTTGAATGCTGATATTAATAGGAAATAGTAGTGGTGAAACTACGATTATAGTGTGTAGTTTTACTAGGGGTTCCGTATAGTCCACCATGGCTGATTTTTTTATGTCGATAAAGGCAAAATATTTTTACTATGTTAATTTTGAGACATACTACAAGAAAGTATCATCTTCTTCACTAACAAAAAAATTTAATGAATCCATCACAAACGTGGTTCTATGATGGATTTTTTCCCTCGTGTATTCGTTATTATATGTACTGATTATCTCTATAAAGAAACTAAAACCTGTCACGGAACTAACTTTTGAAATATAATAAGTTATAACAAAATAAAAAGATATTATAAAATTTATTATAAGTTTGTTAAAAGTGCCACCATTTATACATATTTTGCTTATCCTTTAATTCCATTGTTAATTGGCCACAAATATGTCATGAACATTTTTTATCTATAATGGAATAGTATGTGTCATAAATTTTCCATTAGTATTAGCTAGGGTGGCTACCACTTCCACCATGTATAGCTACCAAATTTAGGTTACTGTTACTAGTTCCACCATGGTTGTTAATCTTTTGATTGTCAAAACTCAATTTTTTCATAGTATTAAAAGCTAATGGTGGGTTTTATGAAAAAACAATTTTATTAAACTCGTTTAATAGAAAAGCTGTAACACCCGAGATTTTCTTGATCAAATTTACAAAACGATTTTTAATAAAACGTGTAACAGTTTAATTTCGACATCACGTATCACGTCCCAAATATTTTTCTCTCGATTGGGCCTCGACTTCTATCCTAATTTCAGCCCAAATGATGGCCCAAACATCACCCAAATTTTGACCCATGCATATATACATATATATACACTAAATACTCTTAAAAGGACAAGATATATACACCTATGTATATACATATATACACCACAAAAATCAGATTTTGGGAATTGAGGTGCATGGCACGCTTTACCTAGTTGGTGAGAAGCCATGTTGGTTGGTGAAAAACCCATGCCAAAAAATGACCAACAAACCACTCCACCAATTCTCACCTCTATAAGTAGTCCATTGGACTTGCAAACCACATTTTACACTCCTTAACATCTGAAAATTTCAGCCCTCTTCACCCCTCTCTTTCCTCACTCTCTCGGCACATCCACACATCACACACACTTGCACATTTAAATTCAAGAATTCAAAGAAGATTAAAGGAAATCTTGGTAGAGCAACTTCTCCCGTTGGGTAAGTAGCACTCGATTAAATCTATATTACGTTGATAATGGCATATTAGAGCTTAATACAAGTACTTATGGTGTGATTTAGGCATTTGACTCGGTGGGTAAAACTCAACCCCGGAGTTCTCATTTAATCACACTTTGGACTAAGGTAAGACTTATGGAACCTCATTTCTCTCTTTGGCATGTTTACATGTTCCTTCATGCCATGATATGCTATGTTGAGCCTATCTTATTTCAAGTATGTCATATGATATCGTACAAATCTTGTTGCCTCTTTGTTATTGCCATTGATATGAGCTCAACATGTTAAAATGTTGATCTATTATCTTGAGAACACTCTTGATATCCTTGCTATGCTCTTACTGAAAATGTGAATGGGACTACGGATGAAATGATGATGATTTGATGATGAAACTAAAAGAAACGAGGAAAAATAATTTTAAACGTTGTACTATAACTCGGTTGTTCTTCGAAACTCTCCGTTCGAAATTCCAAAATGATGATTTAGAAATTAATATGGACTTAAAGAATCCTCAAAAATATATTTTTGAACTAAAAATTGAAAGAAAATGAAGTAACAAATAAACTTGAAAAATAAATTTTTTGACTTTCCTTAATTTTTAAAAATGTCTAGGCTTAGAATTTAATATAATATGCTTTACAAAAGTTGTAGGAAAAATTGTGTAGAATTTCCAGAAAATTTCAAAAAAAAAAAAAATTTCGGCCAAGCGCTTAAGCGCCGGTTTGGGAGCCCAAGCCACTGGCTTTGGCCACTATTTGGGCGCTCAAGCGCCCCAGCACCCGAGTTCAAAGAGTTGAGCGCCCGTTTGAGCGCCTGAGCGCCCACTCTCGGGTCCAAAACCTACTGTTTGGGCACTCCAGCACCCAAACACGTGCTCAAGCGCCCGTTTTGGAAATGCTTGACTCGTTTTCATATTTTCGAACATGTTTTCGACCTCGTTTCGATAACAAAAAAATTTATATTACGTTTTCTAAACTAAAATCTTGATTTCTTCATCACATAATGAATCCTCAAGTCCATGATGTCCAAAACTCTCGACTCATTTCAAATCATAGGATTGACTTAGATATTGAACCGAATTATTACCGTTCTTAGTCAATCCAATACTGTGCCAATTTGGCTTACTGAATGACCGTACTGATTTGACCGAACCTGAACTGAATTGAATGTTTATCGTTGGGCCCTGGGGATTGACAGGGGTATCTGATACGGGCAACATCGGGTTGACTATTGAAACACCTGAAAATCTCCTACCGTTGGATAGACTAGACGAGCTCTGGAGTTTAGGGTTCCGACAGCCCATCCTAAAGCACATGGTTAGTTGACAAAGTGCTTTACTGAATGGCTCTCCTCGAGCAACGGCTCGGAGATGCAAAATGGAAGGATAAGGATGAATTTGATTGAAGAAATAAGGGTGATAGATCCACCAAAACCATTGATTCAACCTTATCTGACTCGAATGTGATTAATCTTCATTGTTAATGAACCGAATGAAATGACCTGACCGTACTGAAATGTTTACCGAATCACATTCCTGTCTTTACCGTTCCACTCACTGTTGTACTCTTATTTCTATTCTTCCGCTATGAGTTTTACTGGGTCAGTGGACTCATGATTCCATATCATGTTGTAGGTTCCTAAGTCAAAATGTATAGACCGAAGCTTAGTGCGGATCGTGGATCCTCTTTTGCGATAGTGCAGCTATTAGGACTGTTGTATATAAAATTGTACGGACTGTACTAATGTATTTTTTGATAGGCTCATTTTGTATAGACTGAATGAATTGTATATGTAATTTGAAATTTGAAATTGTAAGATCGACATTTTTAATTTATGTAATTTATGTTTTAGCTATTAGTTACCGCATTTTACCGATTTAGTTTTACCGCCCGACCGTGAGTGACGTCCCGAATCCTAAGGCGGAATGCCGAGGGATCCCGGGGTATTACAAAAGCAGAAGTAGAATTAATTAAAAGCTCCTCATGAGATACTTTTAGATTTCAATTGTTATTAGTTTAAATCCACTCTGTCAAAAGTAGAATCAGAATTTATTTTACTGAACATTTTCGAAAGCACTTTTTAATAGTTAGAAGCTGTCGCCATTAATAGCAATGCCAAATACCTTTTATAAGATGTTTGAAAAGCTTATATGATGTTACAAAGTAGCTTTTCTTCTCTTTTCTTTTCTTTTTTTTTTTTAAAGAGCTTATAAGCTTCTAAAATAAGACTTTGGGATCCTATAAATTATTTTTAAAAATATTAAATAGTACTTCCCAACTTACTTTGAGATCTTAACATGCTCATGTAAATTTAACCGTACTATTGACTACTAACATCTTTTAAATTATAATATCTTATTTTATTTAAACATTTATCTATAGATCTAGATCCAACATGCAGGTTAAAAAAATTTATATAATGTAAATGCTTATTGTAAGATGTTTCGTATAAAATTTGATAGTGTTGAGTGAGCTTATAAGTTTATCAAAACATCTTATAAAATGTTTTAAGAATTTATAAGATGCCATGAAGTGTCTTTCAAAAATTTTCAAAAAAGATCTTATTAATTCTCAAAATAAGATGTTAGGATCTTATAAACTCCTTTTATAATAGTAACAAGGTCTTATATAGCTTAATTTCAAGATGTTAATATGGACTTTTAATTTTAGCTATTTTAATTACAAAATTGTTACTAATAACATTTGATAAGTTAGAAGGTCTTATTGTATACAAACACTTTAACAACTAATATTCAAAATAAAATCTAACATCTTATTAAATTCTAAAAATATCTTATAAAATGTAGAAACTTAAAAAATATTTTAAACGAACTTAGTCAAACACCATTTAGCCAAAACCCACCCACTGTTTTGCCAAATGAAGCGGCTAGTAATATATAAGTTTGAATATATGCATACATACATATGTATTTGTGAATGACAGTTAATCTTAACATAGGAACAGTTACGTATATATATATATATATTAAGTACATATATATAAACATTTTGTTATTAAAATAAATAAACTTAAATAATGTGAAAAAATGAAGTTATATATTTAATTATTTTATGTTTAGAAATCACATGAACCCAAATGTTGTTGTTGTGTCAAATATTAACATGGTCTTTTAATTAATTCCTGAACCCTAAATGCATGTGTGGTTTTGACATTTGGCCTGTCTTAATCTTGTCTCTTTCCGTCGGCTGAGGTTATTTCAGGGCTACTTTATTGGGCATGAGAGTGTACCATTTCAAGAAACTAAACAATTAATGTTACTTTATAATCTAATTAATAATAATAATAATAATACCGACAGAGTGCGTAATAAGTGTTAATCATTTAATATTGTTTCCCAGGAATAATAAAATAACTTGTTCCATGAAGTGGGGTATGTATGCATAAGTTTTGCTTTACTCTTTGGTAATACTTGAAATTTTTTATTGGTAGATTTATAATTTTCAACAAATCAAATTTAGATATGATGATTTGGATAAAAAAAAATATTTCGGCTTAGATCTGAATCTCGTGTTTGTACGAAGTAAATTTAGTAATAGGGAAAAGTACACTAAGCACCCTGAACTTTGGCCATTTTCACACTTTGCAACCCAATCTAAAAAATGTCCCACTTTGCAACTTAAACTAAACGATATTTAACACAATGCAACTTATCTTCATTTTCCGGTGGAATATTCCGCCGGGATTCCTTCCCACGCATCGCACATGTGAACATTAAGGGCAAAATCGACATTCTAAATAAACCCTTATATTGTTATATTTTTCAGAGTGTAACTCAATTTAAAAAAAAAAGTGAAAACAAAATTGTAAAAGTAAATGGTAAAACATGTCTTTTACCTTCTTCCCACGTTCTCTTCCTTCTCACCAAAAAAGAAGACAAATCCTTTCGCCATTACCATTGTGGGTCAAAAAATGGATGAGCTCAACTCAGATTTTTGCCATTGTGGAAGGTGTGCTCTCAAGAAGACTTCATGGACTGACTTCAATCCTGGAAGGAGGTATTATGCTTGTCAAAATTTTCGGGTAGGTTGCTCCGTGTCTGAATCTTATGACTAAGAAGCTTTTGTCTTTTCCGGCAAGCTGCAGCCGAATTCTAGCGCGGCGAAGCTTTGAGATACACTGGATTACGTGGGTGTTTGTGTATTGGCTCTGTCTCGGCTCCTCGTACCCCTCGGGAATAAAACTTGTTCGGAGCAAATCGAGTAAATGCTTACCTTTTTAACCTCGAAATTTGTCGAAAAATTCTTCGGGTCTTTGGAAGGTGTTATTTAAGAATTTCAATGTCAAAGTTGATAAATTAGGACCTGATTCTTCACCTGGCATTAACGTTAAATCGAACAAACACTCAAGGGCGAAAAAGGGGATCTGATTTTCGATTCTAATCAAATCCCTCAAGAAAAATGAAAATACCCATGACAGAGAAAGCAGAGGATCATCGGCTTCAAAGGGTATAACCCCTCCAAATTTCCTAAAAAGCTCGATTATGAAACACCCATCCAGAACTAAAATTTCGATAAATTCATCTGTGGAAAAATTGATATCTGCAGAATAACATTCTCTGGCTTTGGACTCAAGGGGATGAACGGATTCAAATAAATCTTCTAATTGTAACCCTTTGGATTCTATTCGCTACAAGAGACTGCCCCGAAATCACCATTTGTTGGATTTTTTTTACATTTAGCGCTAATGAGGTAAAAAAATGCGTGTTTAATTTTTTTTATTAAACAATATCTGATGTAATATTATAAGAAAATAAAAGTTTATTTAGAATGTCGATTTTGCCCTTAATGTTCACATGTGCGATGCGTGGGAAGGAATCCCGGCGGAATATTCCACCGGAAAATGAAGATAAGTTGCATTGTATTAAATATCGTTTAGTTTAGGTTGCAAAGTAGGACGTTTTTTATATTGGGTTGCAAAGTGTAAAAATGGCCAAAGTTCAGGGTGCTTGGTGTACTTTTCCCTTTAGTAACATATCAAGTTCCAATGATTGATTTACTTTGACATGTCTTGACACGTGTTGTCAGAAAATATATTTTAGTAGTCATTTCTTGGAAAATACTACGTAAAATTATATTTTTCTGTAAGTTTTCATTTGATTAACAATATCATATCAAATCAAGCTTTTGTATTACTAGATGTTATTATTATGGCTGCTGGCAAGATGATTGAAAAATATATACATCGATTAAAAATAGTTAGCAGTCGAGACCTACCCTATCATGAATCTTGGAGACTTGCCCATCAAGACAGTGGTGACTCAAGCCCAGCGGACCTAGGAAGCAAGATTTGCCTGAGAATTTACTGTGCGCAATCTGAAATTGAGCTATGAACAACTTGTTCAAAAGAAATATCCAATGGTTGAACATAGATTTTTTAGTCATTGCTTATACAATGATAGCTATTTTCATAGCTATACCAATGTGGGATATCACAAAAACTTTTCTAGATTCGGGACCCGCCATCTCCTGGACCAGAAACTAAGCAGGTTGAGCTTGCTATATATATAATATGCGCGTCTTTTTATCTATCGATAATAAATACTCATTATGGTAAATTAAAACACTGATATATTATTGTAAGGGGTTAGTCCTGGTTTTTGAACTAAAACCCAGAATTCACCATAAGACCGGTTGTAATTTTAAAACTCGCAATAGGGGTGGGATTGGGCCACGTCTGGATTTTGCCCACATACGTTCGCATTCAACTGAGATCCAGGTTTAATATATTATACATATATATATATATGTACACGCATATACATATGATTACAATTTTCTGAAATAATTAAAATATTTTAGTCTTATTTTGGAGAAGAAGATTTTTCAGAAGTATTTAATTTTATTTAGGGAATTGAATTAAAATGTACTTGGGAAATATAATTAACCCAAACATAGTAATAATTTGTTGTAATTGAACGAAATTAAAAATTTAAAACTATCTACGAAATTAAAAAATTTAAAACTATCTTTCACCTTTAAATTTTAGGGGAAAAAAAAAGAAAGAAAGCAAAATATTTAAACCATAAGCTTGATGAGAACCACAAAAATTCTCAGCAGCAGTTCACTAATTTATATATAGGAGAAGAGCGCCAGCAAGTTTCAAATTTAATTCAGCACCGCACTAATTCGTGAAATTTTCAAAAGATCTCTTTGCATCGCTCAATTTATTTTGCTTCTCCTTCTGATAGCTATGCAAAATAAGATTTTTACAAGGAAAGAAAAGTAATATTTGAAAAAAAGTAAAATAAAATTTCAAATTTAATTGATTATTTAAAAAAATAATAACGAGGAAAGAAATGACAAGGATTAGAGCATATAAATGTGTTGAAAAGGAAAAGGAGTCAAATAAACTTTTTTCTTTATTTTTACTAACCATTTTTCGAGAAAAATAAAATTCTCCCCTTATACTATATATTTTCCATTTTTTCTTTTTTATATGCAACGTTTGGGTCAATGAATTCAGTGTTAGAAACAAGAAGGACAAAACAAACATACAGAAGTTGAAGCAAAAGTTTACTTGATTCGAAGAGTGAAAAAAGTTTTTCTTCCTAAAATCCCAAATCCAAATATAGGTTTAGTCTTCTGATTCTACCTATCAAATAATTAAAGTTATTATTCTTTAACTTTTTTTTTCCTCATCAAAATCTGTATCGATACTTTTAATTCCATAAAAATAGGCAGTTTACAAAACCAAGTCCCATTCTTATCAAAATAGTAGAACTTATTCACATAACTTTAAGGACTGTTGCAAGGTTGGTCCAACCATTAGTTTACAGATGGAAAAAGCACATGGAGTTATGTGCATTACTGGGACTTTTTAACTTCTGGAGAAACTGAAAATAGATTAAATATATAAAATAATGCGATTAAACAAAAATCAAAATACAAATTATAAGTCAATTAAATTAAATAAAATGTAACATAATTATACTCAAAATATATAAATTAAATAAGAAAAATTAAAGTAAATAAAATTCAAATATAATAATATAAATAAATTAAAAAAATTACACGAAGTCAAAACACTTTCACAATATTCCAATATTAATTTATAAATATCCAATGATTAACCAGAAAATCACAAATCAACAATCAATGAAAACATGCAAGAAAAATCTATCCTCGCATTCCTTTATTTTTTTATTGAAAAGAAGCAATTACTAAGGATAGAAGAATTCTCAATATCCTATTAATTGGTAGAAAAGCAGCCTCACTGACAAGAATCCAACTAATGATCTCTAAAATAATAAGACCTCTATTTTGCCAGCTGAACAAAGGCTTCATCAGCAGCCTCATTTTCTTTTTGTTCTTTTCACTTTTCTTAATTCCTTAAAATAATGGATAAGGAAAATAAACACTACTCTTGTAGCACCCCGGGTTCCGGGGATGGTGATCGAGACCCTGAAACCCGGAGTGCCACTCGCGAACGGATTAACTAAAAACCATAAGCGGAAAATAACATATAATGGCATTCATTCTAAGTTCAAAAGGTCAATATTACAAGTCGATCGAAACTTACAAAATACAAAACCAAACTAAACATTTGTTCATACAACTAGGAGGCCCTATACAAGCTTTCTAAGTTCAAAATTCTAA
Source organism: Handroanthus guayacan (assembly GCA_014898755.1). Taxonomy (NCBI): domain Eukaryota; kingdom Viridiplantae; phylum Streptophyta; class Magnoliopsida; order Lamiales; family Bignoniaceae; genus Handroanthus; species Handroanthus guayacan. The sequence continues at coordinate 348,240 of JACFYI010003762.1, forward strand.
TATTCGGGCCTAGTCAAAATACAATCTAATACATGCCGAGAGCATACTAACATACTAACAAGAGTTATCTTATATCAGCTGGACCTCATGGCAGATTCCCTATATAATAAATCATGAAATCATGAGTTCACTGACCCAGTAAAACTTGTAGCGGAAGACAAAGAATACGGAATTCGAATGATAGGCATTTGAAGAGCAAGATTCAAATGATATACGAATGGAGTACAATAGCTCAACAATAAACATTTCAGAATCAAGAATGCAAATGTGATTTTATATCTTTTCAGAACGAACAATACGAACAGAAACAGACTGATAACAAAAAAGCGCCTATCACATTCACGTCAATCAATCGTATGGCTGAATTCAATCTTTTGGTGAGTCTGTCACCCTTATATCACCAACATATATCATTATATCATCCTTATCCCTCCAACTCCCGAGGGAGCATCAAACAACTGGAAAGCACAGCCGACGTACGTGCTTTAAGGTAGTCCCTTCGAACCCTACCTCCAGAGCCCGTCCGAACTATCCCACAAGAGGAAATCCCAGATGCTCAGAATGTCAACCCGATGTTGCCCCATTCGATACCCCTGTTCATTCCCAGGGCCCAACTAAAAACTGACATTCTGGCAGGCTATAAACAAACGGAGTATATCGAAACATGTAGGAAACATATAGCCATTTGGGCACAACTTGATTTGGCCAATCATATCAATAGATAATCCAAACATGTGCATTCATATCGAGCAAACGAATCAGAGTTGACCATGGAATTGAGGATTTCATTTTGAAGTCATAACACGCTTAGAGAGGTTGAATATGGACAAATCTATTGAAAATAAACATTAAATTCAAAACTTATTTGAATCGCAACTTGAGTTAAGGAAATAATCGTTTGACAAACTTTAATTCATTGAAATGAGATAAGAAATAGGCTTAAAATGACAAAAGAAATCAATTTTTAAAGTTTGGACACTGCCCTGGGC
>JACFYI010003762.1:353419-372308 GCA_014898755.1 Handroanthus guayacan
AAGCTTCCAAACTTACTCATCATAAGATGGCAAGAAGAATATTTCACTAACTAAGGAACCGTTGAACTTGAATGGTTTAATTCTTATGCTAATACTTGCAAACTTCATGGATGTAGCAATAACGATTGGGTCGAAGACTTGGATGAAAGAAAAAAGTACAACTGGTTTACTTCTTTTTCATGGGAGCAACCTTCATGGATATAGCCATGTACTCTGCTTCATAGGGTGGAGAGTGTTGCTAAAGGTTGCTTTTTTGACATCCACGTGAATGGATACACCACAAAATAGGATGTGCAGTTGGAGTCAAGCCATATGCATTTTTCAAGATTAGAAGTTTGCTCTGCCTGAAAAAATAAATTAAAGGGAAGGTGTTGGATATTAAGTAAACTTGATCTTATCTATTTAGATTAATCTAAGTTAGTGAAGTTAATTAGTAGCTAAATAAATTGAGGCGATGGTTATTGGTTCACTAAATGAAGCAGTTGAGGATATGTAATTAATATAATTCTACAGCCTTCCGTTAAGTAGTATAAATAGGAGGATTTGTCCTCAAGCCAAAAACTAGACTTCATAAGAGTAATAAGAAGTTCCCCTTCTGCTCTAGCCTTCTCTCCTCAAGAGCCACCATATCCTCTTCTCTGAACTTCTTATTTTTACTACTCCTTTGTTTAATCTGATGGGATTCCTTTAAAGCTTTAGCAGGTGAATAACCCTGAGACGCCAATGGCGGGTCTCTACAAGAAAAGCAATTTTATCAAATTAGTCTGATAAAATAACAAAAGTAGAATTTAAAAGCGCCTCATGCCTTTTTTATTTTAATTGATTTTAACTTAAATTCACTTTATCAAAAGGATAAGTTATTTTACCACCCATTTCAAAAACATTTTTCAAGAGTTAAAAGCTTTAAGCTGTTGTCAAATCCAATGTGATCAAACACCCTTTACAAGTTACAAAATTTTCAATTTCTTTTTCTTTTTCTTTTACTTTTTTTCAGAAAAAGCGCATATAAGATTTCAAAATAAAATGTTAGAAATCCTTTTTTAATAAGTAGTACTTTTTAACTTATTTTTAAGATTTTAACATGCTCCTTTAAATTTAATTGTATTATTATTTGCAAACTTTTGGTTGGAGAAGCTAACGTGGTAGGTTGACGTGAGTCAAAACCCTGCCTAAATTTTAGGATTGCAGTGAAAAAATAATTAAATGTTCAAAAATAAAATTTATACTAGACTAATTTTATTGATAAAAAACAATTAGAACCTTAAGTGAAAATAGCCAAAGTTACATGATGAAAATGCTATTGTTCGATTCATTAATGTTGGCGTATGAACAATTGTGATCATAATACATGATTTAGTAATTTAAAATAAATAAATTCTAAATAATCTTAAAATTCGAAGTTTCTTATTATTTTGTGGTTAGAAATTTCAGGGAAAATAGCCACATTCATTCTTTAACTTTAGTAAATTCCACTTATGATATGTTTTTCTTGAATTAACAAACTAAATCCTATAACTTTTTAAGTCTTCTTCAATTTTCATCCTTTTTTTTTGCCGGAGCACTCAAAATTCATCGGAAAAACTAACATGTCAATTGGAGTGTGTGCCATTTTTGTCCTTTAAGTTTGCCAAAATTCACTAGGTCCTGTATCTTATGGTCCTCCACTTGACATGTCAGCTTTTCCGGCAACTTTTTGGTGTTCTGGGAAAAAGGACAAAAATTGAAAAAAAACTTAAAAATATATAATATTAATTTGTTAATTCAAAAGATATAGGCCCATAAGTGAAACCTAGCAAAGTTAAAAGACAAAATGGCAATTTTTCCGAAATCTCACATGAACCTAGATGTTCTTATGCCAAAACATTAACAAGGTCTTTAATTATTTAATTTCTGATCATTAACAAGGTCTTTTAGCATTGGCCTGTCTTAATTTTGTCTTTTCCCGTCGGCTGCGGTTATTTGAGGGTTGCTTTTTTGGGTATGAGACCCCATTTCACGACACTAAATAATATTAATCAAGAAAATACTTTAATGAAATTAATAATCTAATATCAACAAAGTGCGTTACCGTGGCTAAATCATTTAATGTTTCCTAGGAATAATAAAATAACTTCCAAAATTTTCAGTGGGATATGCACGTGTAGGTACTTTTGCTTTACCTTTTTCACACTTGAAAATTTTGATCAACGGAATGAAGTCTACAATGACTATTGACAAACTTTTCCAAAAAAAATTTCTAGGGTTTTCAATGGCATATGAGCGACTTAGTTTGAAATTCAACAAAAAAAAAAAAAAAAAGAATTCCTTTTCTTATTGTTTTTCCTACACAAAATTCAAATTAGATATAATGTTTTGAGAAAGGAAATTTAGGTTTAGATCTGAATCTTGTGCATGTGCACACGGAGTAAGTTTAGTAATATATTGTCAAGTTCATAATGTTTGGTTTTATTTTGACATGTCTTGAGATAAGTATTGTCAGAAAATATATTTTAGTATGAATCTGTATGGGGAACACTGCATGTGTAAAATTGTATTTTTCTGCAATTTTTCATTTATTTAATATTATCAAATTAAAATCAAAATTTTATGTTATTACATGCATGTTATCATTATGGTGGCATGAACTAAAAACATATGTCTATTAGAAATAGTCATTGGGATTAGGGATGACAATGAGGCAAGTTCGAGGCAGATTTGTCAAAATTGGAGGCTCGCCACTCCAAGACTTTTTTAGACCTGAAACGTGCCCTATCCTAGACTCGAAGCTAGCTAAGCGAGTCGGACTCGCGGCTCAATACAAAATAATTGAATTTTTCCTAACCAATATATTAACAGTTGTAGTGGAGATAATAGTGCTCAAATTTAGTAGCTATGATGAAAGCGATAGCTAATGACCTGATTAGTATAATGTGCAATTGTGGAATTTCTGCAACTCTCATTAAAATTACGCATTATGCCATAGTGAAAGTATAGCAAATAACTGTCCAACACCACTATTTCTAATTAACATACATAAGGTTTCAATCGTGAAAGTTACTCAAATATCATGTGGTGACTAAACCCGCTAGATCTGTTTTATAATTTAAAAGTATTAAAAAGATAAATATTTCTTTTAGAAAAGAATAACCTTTACTTTCTAAGTATGAAAGAACAATATATTAACAAAGAACCAGTTATTTACAAATCTACATTTGCATTTTTTGCTCTCAAAACCTTATAAATGACAAATATATATGTTACGTTGATATATATTGACTGCAAAAACTATTAATTAATACAACATTATCACTTCAATTTGTAGCAGTTTTTTATAATTTTTATATATAGATTATCTATATGACATACATATTTTTTCATATGTGGATATATAAATACAAATTACAATATATATACATATATTAAAATATAGACATATCAGTGTAGCGGCTCAAGTTTGAGTTTGATAACTAAAACCCGAGAGCCAACCCAAACCCCATTTGTAATCTTAAAACCCTACCCCCATTTGAGTGGGTTTGGGTTAATCTACTTGTACTGATTGTCATCTCTAGCTGAGATGACGTTTATATATATGTATACACACACATATATATTTATAATGATCTGAAATAATTAAAATATTTTAATGTTATTTTGAAGGGAAGTAGATTTTGATTGAAGTATTTAATTTTGTTTAGGGAATTGAATTAAAATGAACCTGGAAATGAACCCAGGCACAGTAATAATTTGCTATAATTGAGCCAAAAAAATATGAAACTATCTTTGAACTTTAAATTTTAGTTGAGAAAAATAATTACCTCAATACCTCACAAGGTGTGAATAATTATTATTACAATCTCTATTGTTAGTCTAATTGATGGATAATGAGAATTACAGTCCAGAAAAATTCCAAAACATTACAAGTAGAAACCCGAATTAGCAGATGTAATTGTAATTATAATCAGCTGAACTAATGGTAAGAGGTATAATAGTAATTAGTTAGACCTCAAGGAATATTTTGAAAATTATGCCAAAGCTAAGGGTGTAGAGGTAATTATCCCAATAAAAAAAAAAATGGAAAGCAAAATATTTAAACCTTAAGCTCGAGAACCACAAAAATTCTCAGTAGATAGAAGTTCACAAATATTGCAATGTGAAGCCAGCAAGTTTCTAATTTAATTCAGCATCTCATCATAAATTCCTGAGATTTTCAGAAAATCTACTTCTGGTAGCTAGCTATGTCAAAATGGATTTTTACGAGGAAAGAAAAAATATTTGATAAAATTTAAATAAAATTTCAAGTTTATCTTAAATAAAATCACGAGGAAAAAAAAATGACATGAGATTAATACAAATGCAACGAAAAGGAAAACGAGTTAAGTAAATTTTTTTTCTCATTTCCTCAGATCATTTTCCTAGAAAATTGAAATGGTCCACTTTACCAAATATTTCCCTTTTTTTTCTCTTTTTATTTTTTTTCCCCTCACGTTTGGATCAAGGAATTCGTCAACACAAGAAGAAAAAGACAAATAGATAGCAATTGAAGCACAAGGTTATATACTTCATTTAAAGCAGGAAAAAGAAAAAGAAAAAAAAATTCTTCCTAAAATCCTAGATCCAACATAAGGTTAGTATTCGATCTGATCTTGCAATTCAAAGAATTAAAGTTATTTTTCTTATAGGGTTAAAGTTATTCTTCTTAACAATTTTCTTTTTCTCATCATTATCTATATCAAAATGCAATGCCAATGTAAGAAATGTTAATTTCTCTCTCTCTCTCTCTATATATATCAGTAAACATCATCCAACTAGGAAAAATGTACTTTTAGTGCCATAAAATAGGTCATCTATAGAACCAAGTCCAATGCATCCTTATAAAAATACTCAACTTTAGTTCCATAAATTTAAGGGCCTTTGCAAGGTTGGCCCTGACGACGTTAGTTTCTAGATGGAAAAAGCACATGGAGCCTGTCTAACTTAGACTTTTTGATCATTTTCAAATCTTGAGGAGAAACTTGGAAATAAATGAAAAATGTAAATTATAAAATGAAAAAATAAATTAACGTTACAATTAAAAAGAAAATAAAATATAAAATACCAAAATACAAATTATAATTCAATTAAGTTGAAAAGATTATACTTAATGTACATAAACTAAAATAAAAAAATAAATTAAATAAATTCAATTATAAAAGTATAAATAAGTTTAAAAATTACATGGAATCAAAAGCTTTCACATTATCCCAATATTAATTTATTAGTGTCCATTAATTAATCAGTAGTTAGAAAATGTTCCTTTATGCTTCTTTTTTTCTTTTTTTTTTCTTTTTTTTTAAAGAAAAAAAGGCCACCACTATAATACCCCAATAACACATCATTACAACAGTAATAATTAAAAAATCAATACACACTCGTAAAAATCAAACTCATAATAAGGCCTTTACGTGGCCTCGTCACCCTCGTTCCTTTATTCTTTCCATCCCTTTTCATTTTTTATTTTCTCAAATTAGGGGATAAGCAAAATAAACAAAACTCTAATTATAAATATTTTTAATTAAGTTCACTTACAACTCGAAACAATCAGATCCCACGCAAGCCTCGAAGCAGAAACTACCACTGGTACTGATAGTTTTCTCTTTGCCGAGCCATTGCTTGTTATTAAAACCCTAGCGATTCTCTCAGCGATTAAGACATAAGCTAAAGACAATATCGAAGAAACCATATACTTTCTGTACGTGTGTGCATATATATATTTGTATGTACGTATGTATATTGCGTGTATGAAAGAAAGACAAGATTCTTGACATCTCAAAGTAAAGAGTTTGTGGGAGATTTTTGTGTCTCATCAGAAAAAATGAAGGAAATATTTTCTCCCTAATCTTTTTTTATTCTAAACAGATGAAGGAGTGCTGCATATATATAGTAGTAGGAGAATGGTTCACAAGTTACATACGTGGATCAAGTGGTGTTATTTTTAAGACATCCATAATAGTTTTTGTATCGTTTTTGGGCCCTTTTGCCCCTTTTGGAAGAAGAAAGCCGAAAGCCGAAAGCCACATATAGTTCTTTTTGAATTATATATTTGGGTTTTGAGGAGTGGAGTTTTTGTCTTCTTCCGTCGGCGGAGGATATCTCAGATCACCTCCCTTTCTTTGGGATGAGAAGACGAGACACTTACACAATTAATTAATATAAGATTGCTTAACATAAGTTTGGCAAATTTTGATATTTAGTCAATATAATACGGAGCAATAGAAACTCTATATATATCCCACAAACATTTTTTAGAACATTTTCAAATTAACTCAAAAAAGAATTGTAAATTTCAATGGCTTATATTGTGATAAATTCGGGGATCAAAGAGTTGTAGAAGCGTTCTTGGTGGAAAAAAATGTAAATGAAAGACCTCATTGAATTGAATTGGGCCCATGAATTTAATAAATAGTGAGAATACTTGATCTCACTCTTTCTTTCTCTTAGTTCAAAAATGCAGAATTTGAATTGATTCCTTTTCATCAGCTTAATTAATTCCTCCTAAATTTCAATTATATTGTATTATATTAATTTATCATAAAGATTGTATTTCAATTGGAATCTGGTTATTTATGTATGAGAATCCTATTGAACATCCATGGCTGAATAGTTAAAGCACCCAACTCTTAACTGATGAATTTTTAGGTTCAGTTCCGACTAGATGCACTCTAATGCGACCACCCAATAAGTAATAGTTCAGGCTATAAAGCTCATAATCCAAAGGGTAATTACCTTAACACCCTCGGAGGTACTTCGATATAATTACTAAAACATTCCCTAATATTTGGATAATTATCATTACACCCCCTAAGGCCTGATTAATTATAATTACACCCCCTAAAAATCCTAGACATTACAAGTAGACCCTGTGGATAAAAGGGTGTAATTGTAATATATATATATATATATTAATCATATATCTATAGGGGTACAACCGTAATGTGTGAATATATTCAAAGTGTGTAATTGTAATCATACATTAATTGAACTATACAGTAAGGTGCAATAGTAATTATTCAAGCCTCAGGGATGTTTGATAATTATGGTAAATTTTAGAGAGTGTAAAGGTAATTGTCCTGCTTAGATGTAATGATTGGGGCTTAATTAGAATTGGATGAAGTCTAGCTTCGAGCTGGACCAGCAAAGATCACAATCGGTACGTAAACAAAAGAATAGATGTGGCCGCGTGAAACAATGAAAAGAAAAAAGAAAAAAAAAAAAAGAAATGTAATTCTTGTATCCATTTAGCGCCTTTTTAACAAGCATCTTTTCTAATAAAAAAATTCAAAATAATTGTGCGCTGTATAATAAAACTTTACAATAAATATACATAAGCATATATAATTATGAGTGATTAAAAAATGTGTGATAGTACGTAAATTGTCTCTATAATATGTGCATCAATGACAATGATTTTTATTTTGTAGCTATAATTTGCTTTAGCAGTACACAAAAAAATAAAATAGTGACTAAATGCCTCGTCTCTTATTGAAAGTCGGAATCATATCCATATCTTTATTTAATGATTGATGTAAATCCATCTCTATATTTGTCTATACTTTTTGGCCATTTTTAATGAAAGTCCCTCTTTGATTCTAAGTTTTCTTCTTTATTTCTATCTCTAAATTCACAAATATGTCAAAATAAACCGACTTTGTTTAATTTCTGTCACTAATTAATTTTGGTTACCATCTACCTGAAAAAATGTCTCTTCTTTCTTTCTTTTAATCCAACTTGGCAGCCTACTTACAATCCAATTAACATCAACTTCTACGCCAACCATGCTTCCTATTAACAAATAATATGACAAAGTTAAAAACCAAATATACGTAATCAAGGCAAGGAAGATTAGAAATCAAATTAAATAAATTATTTTTAAAACTAGGTTCAATATTCAAATAAATAGCGAAATGATTAATTATCACAAAAATCCAAGTAAGGAGCCAAAGGGCCCCCAATGGTGTGAAAACTTGCTGTCCATATATGATCCACTATTGTCCCTCTAAAATACCACTAATCCAATTTTTGTCCATCTATTATCTGCTATTATACTTTTATCTCTCGTGTTTATATTTTTAGACACAATTGGCGCTCTCCATTAGTGAGCTGTTAAAAACTAACAGAATTGCCACTAGGAAGGAAACTTTTTGGTACTTGATGCCATTTTCACTATTAATGGTTGATTTCATCCTTTCCACACATCTTTCACTATTTAACATGATTTTCACCATTTTTTCACTCCACTACAAAAATATTGACTTTTTGCAACCAAAAGTTTAATAGCCGTAGTGGAAGCAATAGCCAATTAATAGCTGTAGTGAATGTAGTAGCCTATAATCCAAAAAATCGTGGTGGAAACATCATTTGCCGTAGCTATATCGAGATGAAAAACATGCACCATGGCATATAGCCGTGGTGGATTTTTCGCTACGCTTACAGAAACCACGGATCATTACCGTAGTGAAGCCGTAGCAAATGACTTTCCGTCACCATTTTTTTTTTATTAACGTCAGTTTTTATCCGTAGTAATTGCTTAAATTTTTTGTAGTGCTCTCTTGGTTTTCTTTGCTTTATTTCAATTTGTTTCCTATTACCTTAAACCTCTTTATTTCATCTTCCAACTTGTTCAATTTCCTCAATAGTGCTCGAATAATTTTATCTCATACACATGGTTATACCACTTGAGTACATTATAAAAAAGGATTTCATGAAAAAAAGTCACCCCATAATTAATCTGGCCTAGCAAGGAAAATGATGTTATATAGTAAAAGATGTGTGAAAGGGATGAAGTCAAACATTAAATATTGAAAAATGGTATCAAGGACACAAAAAATTTCTCTCCAAGTGTCAATTCTGTTAGTTTTTAGTGGCTGACTAATGAAGGGGATAAACTGTGTCTAGAAAAGCATGAGGGACAAAAGTGTTACAGTGGATAATAGGGGGACAAAAACTGAATTGGTGGTATTTTAGTGGGGTACAAATGTAATTTTCGTCCTTAGGAGTCATGAACATTTTCATATCTTTAGACAGTTTTATAAGGGAAAAAAGGCTGGAAAAATGCAGCATGGTAAGCTTATCATGGGAAAGAACAACAATTTTCCTGCCAAAAGTTTGTTATTGAGGACTAATCTGCAACTTTAAGCCTCTAAATTGACTTTTTCGCTCTTAAAAATGTCAAATGCAGCATGCTTGCTCGGTTTTCTGCCAAAAAGCCATAGAGAAATGGATTAAGGGACTATGAATATTGAAAGTAAAAACAGCACTTTAGGGACAGTAAGGTCAGAAATTAAAGTTGAGGATTAAAGTGCTAATAAAGTGAAATTCAAGGACTACAAATATGATTTCTTCCATTTTCCTCATTCTTTCCCAACTAATCTTTCTTCATCTTTCTTTTGCAGACCTTAAACATTCCGTCTCTCCATGTCTTCATACCCCGAGTTTATTGTTATTGCTCTTACCCTATCTGGAGAAGAACCTCTTCCACGAGAAAAAGTTTCTTTTGAGTATTCTTTTTTAACAAATAAAACGTAGTCGTTAAATCATATGAGTGGCTTCCCTCCAAAACGTCAATATTTTCACAGCCAGGTGATTTTAACCTGATTTTTCAGTAAAAAATGTAGCGGCACACGGGACCAAAATTGCCAGTGGGACGTAAACTGTGGGGTTAAAGTTGATTATTTTAAAATCATGGAACCAAGTTGCACATGGGACCTAAACTATGTGACTGAAAATGTAATTTTTCCGGGAAAATAATTTATCAACAATTTCATGTCTTCTGAGCAATGGTATGAAATGAAGTTAACTTAGTCCTGCAAAGCAAACTGGATTAGGAAATGTTAATTGCTTTACGTATCTTCTTTTATATCAGGATCAAGAACCGTGGGATCCTACAATTAGACTAATATTAGCATTTCATATAATGTTCTTAAAGATCGTAGTTAATGGATTATCATCCGAATTGCGAAGAAATACAGAAGTACAACATGCTGATAAAAAGAAAAGTGGACTGATTATAAACTTGGCGATCAGTTATTTGGATTGATTAGTTTCTTACAGTACTATATTTCGATCTTGAATTTTAGGAAGGAAAATGCTAAGAAGAATCTTTTCTACACTTCAAATATATGATAGAACTCTGCATTTCAATTGTTATATCTTTACCTTTTCCTTCTCATTTTCCTCACCTAAAATTTTGCAACCAAACAGAGCATTGCTTATAACTTAGTGTAAATTAACAAGTTAGGATTTTAGCCACCAATAATTGAAGGAAGAAAGCAAGAACATCAATTTTATTTTCCTTACAAAAATTAGGAATTAAACTCGAAAATTGAGAAAACATGACTCCAATCTAACTGACATCATCCCAAGTCCAAATTCGATCCATCCAAAAACAACATTAGACTAAGATCTAGGGTTTAAATTCAAGATCAATATATTGATCATTAATAAGAATGATCAAAAAAGGGAGGGAAAAAAAAAAAAGAATCCCAAATAACCCCAAAAAGTAAGCATGAAAACTAAATACTCACAAAATTAATTTCTATATATATTTTCACTTGCTGGTTGAACTCTCAGACAAAAGCTCATCCAACAAATCAGATCCCAAGTCTGCAAGAACAACCTTATCCTCTTCTCTTAACTCCTTCTTATTACATCTTTGTTTAGTCCTATGAGACTCCTTTAAAGCTTTAGCAGGTGAAGAGCCCTTCTCACAGCTAAAATTAATCTTCTCAAGTGATTCCACAACTTTTTCCAAGGGAAAATCAAGTTGAACTGCTGGGCCTCTCATTGCAAATGCAGCTTGATCATAAGCCAAAGCTGCTTCCTCTGCTGTGTCGAATGTTCCCAGCCAAACCCTTACTCCATTCCTAGTCGAATCCCTTATTTCTGCTGCGTATTTTCCCCAGGGTCGTTTTCTTACACCGATATATCTTTTTTTCTTTTTTTGGGTTGGAGGGTTCGGCTTCGTATTCCGATCCATAGCTTTGGAATGATAACAGGTTCGGATCTTGATCAGGTGAAAAATCCATATTACTCGGCCGGAAAACAAGAATTAATAATACGAGTGCCAGGTAGGGAAAGAGAATGGATTTTGAGGAGTGGAATGTGGTTAGATTTATTATTTGGATAATTAATGAGAGCCAAGAATCTTGACAACTAGTTCATTATATTATAATAACAATTTGACTTTTTTTTAATATTTTTTTTTAGGCCAATGATAAATCATTATTTGTGCTAATATATATTCCAAGAGTATGAGCTGTAAAGGGTAAAAAAAAAAAAAGGTTAATTAAGGACCTTAAACAGCCTTACATTTTAGGGTTATATATATGTTAGATCTTCATTTAAATTTGTTAGATTTCTTGTGTCAAGTTTTTCTATTTTTGGAAAGTCGGTTTGGAAACTATAAATTAGAGATATTATTGTAACATGAACCACGTACCAAATAATGACTCATAAAAAAAAACCAAAAAAAAAAAAGGGCAAAAACAAAAATTAAAGGCAACTAGATAATCCATGAGACCAACTTCGTGATGCTTTCTGTTATCACATATTCTCATGGGACATTGATAGAGGGTGTTTGGGTGCGCGTATACGAGCTCTTCAAATTAAATATCATTTAAGATGTTTGAGAGTCTTAAGATATTTTAGCTTATAAGTTATAACTTCAAGATAAATGTTAGCATCTTGTAAGTTATTATTATTTCTTTTAAAAAAAGTAGTACTTCTTAATTTAATTTTAAAATCTTCACATGCTTCGCATAAGTCTAACTTGTTTATTCAAAAAATGGTTCTTACTAACATTTTATAAATTCCAATATCTTAGTTTATCAAAACCTATGGCCACTTATTTTCAGAATAAGATATATATATCCATCATCTTGTAATTTTTTTTTTTTAAAGCTTCTTATAATAAGATGAAAGAACTTATTATATAAGCCATTTCATATAAACTAATTATTACCCAAGCACCCCTTTAGTCAAAGGAAGAGCCAATATGAACAATGTTAAATTTAGGAAAAAATATATTTTTAGTCCTACAATTATATCATTTTTCATGTTTGGTCCTGTACTAATTGACTCAACAATCTTATTCCTGTAAGTAATAATAGTTTGCAATTTATCCTCATTTTAATTAGCAACTTTAGTCTCATAAGTAATAACAATTTTATAGTTTTGATCTTGTAAGTAGTAACAATTTCACAATTTTAGTCCCGTGAGAGGACTAAAATTGTTAAAAACGGGCATAAATTGAAAATTGTCACTACTTACAAAATCAAAATTGTTGAAACAATACATACAGGTTCAAAAGTGAAAAATGACATAGTTACAAAAACTAAAAGTAGCATTTTCCCTTAAATATATATACATATATGTATATATGCACGTATTCATATTTCATGAATGACCGTTAATGTTAATGTGCAACAGTTACGTATTAAGTGCATGTATTTAAAATTAAAAATTTAAATAATCTTAAAAATGAAGTTTTCTAACTAATTTTTTGGTTAGAAATCACATGAACCCAAATGTTCCTGTTGTGTCGAATAGCAACAAGGCCTTTAATTAATTTCTGAACTGAACCCCGAATTCATGTATAGTTTTGCCATTGACCTGTCTTAATTTTGTATTTTTCCCTCGGCACGGGGTTATTTCGGGGCTGCTTTATTGGGTATGAAACCCCATTTCAAGAAACTAGATAATATTAATTAAGAAAATTTAATGCTTTAATGAAATTTTTTATAGTATGATAACCTCAACAAAGTGCGTTAGTGTGGCTTAATTATTTGATGCTTCCTAGGAATAATAAAATAACTAGTTCCAACTTCTTAGTGGGATATGTATGGAAGGTACTTTTGCTTTTCTTTTGCATGTACACTTGAAAAGCTTGATCAAAGGAATGAAGTTTGACAAATTTTAGTTTCCAAAACAGTTTTCTAGAGTTTTCAATGGTATAAACGACTTTGTTTGAAATTAGAAAACATAGAATTCTTTTCCTTATTGTTTTCCTTGGAAAAATTCAAATTCCAGTAAAACTTTTTAATTTAGAGAGAAAATTTAGGTTTAGATCTGAATCTAGTGTGAGCATGAAGTATAGGATTATTTGAATAAAATAATGGGGAAAGAATTCATGAGAACGAGAGTATGAACGTGTTGAAAAAAGTTAAAAGAGTTAACGAGACTTTTCTATCATTTAGCTGGCCCTTTTTTAAAGGACAAGTGAATTTTTTTCCTGTTACAATTCCCTTATGTTTGTTCCTATCAATCAAAGAAAAGTTATTTTCTTAATATTGTTTTCTTTTCTCACTATAATCTTTGTACCAAAACGTAGTGTCAGGAATATGTTTTGGAGAAATATTAACCTCAGCCAACCAAAAGTAGTCTCATCGCCATATATATAATCATGAAGTTAAGAGTTTGAATATATTTTTTTATACTGAATAATGTAATGTTTTCCTATTTAATAGCAGGTTTAAATATTTCTTAATTAATTTATTAGTTCTTATATGTGGTATTGATTTCGAATGTAACTATGGCCTTAATTTAGTGATGTAATAAAGTTACTTTATTGATGAAAAAATAATTTTTTTAGAAAAAAAAAGTACTTATTCCAGTAATTGATAAAAGGAGAGAAAAATGGTTCTAGAAATAGCATTATCCCGGTAACTATTAATACATATTCAATCCAACAATGAATTAACAGTTAAAAATCAACAACCAACTAAACATGCAAGGAAAATATGTTCTCATCCTCTATTCATTCCCTCTTTTTTCACATTCTTCTAGGGTAAATTACAATAAATTTTACCTTTATGAAAAATTAAATGAATAGGAAAAAAAGAAAGGAAATGCAACAAGGCTTCTTGTACTTGTGAAAATAAAGCTCAATATTTTTCCAAGGAAGTTAAAATTATTTTTTTTAAATTAATATACAAGTCAGCACCGTGCTTGATATTTTTCATATTCCATCTATTTCATGTTTAATGACAAGGTAAAATGCAATTTTATCCCTTTCTTCTTATTTATGCATGAAAAAATAAAGCAAAAATACAAAACAAATCTAAGAAGAGCCTAAAATTAAAGGAAAACTTCACTTTTGGTACCACAATTTATACTGATTGGCCTATGTGGTTTCTTGTTTTTTGCCCAAACAAACTTGATTTGATAGTTTCTGAGTTTTTGATAAAAATGGTATTTTCATCAATTTTCTTTAGTGAAGAGCTTAAGCGGTTATTACTCTAAATTTGAAAAAATCAATCATCTATCCTTTTCAACTCTTTACAACCATTAAATGAAGTAACTTTATAGAGAAATTTAACCCTTTATATGTAGCCTTGTTGGAGAATAAACTTTCCCATCTTTTCAGCTTTTACAGTTTTAAATTTCCCCCCAAAATGGCTACTTAAAAAAGTAGTTTACATGGCTGTAAAGAGCTGAGAGTAACGACCATGCCTATTTTTCGTTAAAGAAAACTAACATAAGTACTATTTTTGCCAAAAAAAAAATTAGTCATAGTGATATAAAGTTTGTATGGGTAAAAAAGAAAAAAACAAAAAACGAAAAAACGAAAGTACCACATATGTTAATAGTAAACTCTGGCACCGAAAGTCAATTTTTTCCAAAATAAAAGAAAACAAATAGAAGAACGTAGCAAAATTGTTTTTACACATAAGCAAATTAATGAAAACATTTTCAAGTTCATCTAATTATCAGTCATATCGATCCGTTGACATCTGTGCCTTGAAATAATTAAAACCCTTGTCGCTGCGGCCTGTCAATTCATCATGCATTCATAAGACTGTACACAAATCATGTCTGTACGTACGCAACCATGCGTTCATAAGACTGTATACATATTATGTCTATACGTACGTAGTACATATATATATGCATTTATTATGTATGTATATGCATACGTATGGAAGAAAAGCAAGATTCTTGATATCTAAATCTAAACAGTTTGTGGGAGTTAATTTCTTGGGTGTAAGGAAAATTATAAACAGATCAGACAGGGTTCATATGTATGATTATGCTTTTCATAAATATAACATTACATGCGTAGAAATTGGTATTTTTGCAAGGTTATATATTGTATATTTTAAGTCATTCTTAAATTTTTTTTATTTAATTTTTTTAATCGTTTTTGACCTTTTTGTCCTTGGCAACGTATTCTTTTGAATTATATATTTGGGTCTTCAAGGTGGGCGTTTGTCTTCTTCCGTCGGCGGAGGATATTTCACATAAATTGGGACGGGAGAATGAATGAAAATTCAGACAGCATTTGCCTAATTTAAGGTCCTTGTCATCATCCCTGCCGGCCTGTCTGTGACATGTACTATGAAAGGCTAGAATTTTTCTTTTCTTTTCTTTTCTCAACAACAAGTATTTTACTTTCTGTTCAGTGGCCCCATTTTTTCGTAAAATTAAGAAGCATCCCCTATAATCATAGACAATTATAGAAAAGATACACTTAGTTTATGGAAAAATTTTACAAAAGGCCATTTCACTGATTGGAAATTATGTGACTTTTAACTTTTAAGTTTCTTCTTCTTCTTCTTCCTCCTCCTTTTTTTTTCTTTTTTTTTTTGATTTTCCTTTGGAGCTATGATCGTTCCTAAACTATTATGAGTACCTCACGCCCTTGAAAGCTGAACCCACCCCTAAGTTAGGACTAATTAAAATACAATACAAACTGTTTTCAATTCAAAGACGTCACTTCTATTAGAATCACAGGCCTGTGTAACTGGGCTCGACGTGTTACTTTTAAGTTTTTTGCTCTTGCATGAATTAAAATTTAAGAAACATATACTTTTGTTAGTTATGGATTTAATTTATTAGAAATTAAATTTAATAAAATTTTACACAGGCAGGCAAAATGAGCTAATTTTTTTTTTCTTTCAAAATTTTTTGATGAAGAATTTTCTCACCCGTGGGTAAGAGATGGGTGTTTCTCATATTCTGCAATAACTATGGTGGCTACATCAAGATATCCTGCACTTGAAGGGTCCACAATTTCACTAATTTGTTTTAGATGTTATTTAATTTGATTTAATTAGCATATATTATTTTTATGAATTAGATATAATATAAATTCTTCTTCAACAAATTAAACAAATAAATTATTTAAAAAATACAATTGATTAATTAATATTAAAATTTCTTTTTTGAGTAGTTTTAAATTTCTAACATAAAATAGACTTCAGAAAGTATCTATATGGTTAATGGTTTTTATTTTTAACAATATATATATATATATGTATGTCCTTGCTTTAAAGTTCAAATTACTAATTGTTCTTAGATATATTTCAATTTTTTATTTAATACATAAAAATTTTAAATATTAAAAACTATGCGACAATTAAAAAAAAAAAAACAGAGTGAGAGGGATGAAAAAAAAATTAATTTGAAATTCTTAACTATTTTCAAACTATTTTAATATCAAAACCTTGAAAGTGTTCTTCCAAACCAAAAAAAAGGGTAAAAACAATAACATATTGCAATTTAATACTGAACCCTTGAATCCCTTTCAGTTTCTCCAGCTAAATCCAGAATTAAAAATACACACATAACCAGAAAATTAAATCAATTAAATATTTCTAGAAAAATTGAAAATACCTAAGAAAACAGCCGTCGTAGATAACCCGAGCACAGTTAGCCGCGGAGCAGTTTCGAATCAGAGATACCGCGGCGTCGTAGCAAGCCAAGCAATCCGGTTGAGACATATAATTTCTGCACTGGACCATGGCGGAAGCCGGGTTCGATAGTTATATAAAATGTTACATGTTTATTCTTGTCTGTAGTTTTATGGGGTAGTTGTCACTGACAATTGGTAATGACCGCCCCCTTATTTTTCTTTACTAAGTGCGTTAGATTCCCGGAATAATAATTATAAGAACTTGAATGGTGGCCTATTTGGCGCGTGTGTATAGTTATTACTTTATAAATTTAAAAATTTAAAATGACTCGAATGATAAATAAAAATAAAGTGAATAAGAAAAGAGGAAATAATAAAATAAAAAAAAAGAAACAAGAAAGAGAAAAGAGTATTACATAAAAAAAAAAAGAAAATATGTCATTATTTTTGTTCATTTATTGAAAAATGTATTAAAATAACTATTTAAGATGTTTATGTTTTATATGTAGCAAATTAATATTAATTAATATTTATCAATAGTTCATCATCAATAACTCAATTACGTACTATTTATATAGATAAATATTCTACTCGAATTCAAGACCTTTATAATTTGGAGGCAAGAATGATGTATCTTACATTGAAACAACAATTCACTTTTGTTCCAAAAACAAAAATTCATTGGCTTATCATAAATCTCCACTTTTTGTTGTAGGGTTCTTGTAGTTGGCACTTAAAATCTTATAAATTTTGGCAAAATTACATGTGAAGAGATGATTTGTTCTTTGGATAAGTGTCAATTTTGGTTGAAATCCATAAATAAAGAAAGTTGCGTGCCATTACAAATTAGACTAACCCGGCTAAATACCTATAAAATTGCGATGGGAGTTAGGTCCAATCAACTCGACTTTACTCCAACATAAATACATTTAGTAATTTGAAAAAGATTCGATGACTTAAATCATGCTTTGTTAACCATACTTGTCCTGACATATGAAAAATTCTATAAATACTCATTAATAAGCATAACCAGACATACAATTTATAGCTACTCAATATGATCTTTAGTCGCCTTCGATTGGTTAGACAACTACTTGAGCATAAGAGAGTTTTGCTTCAGGAACCTCACGTAATCAAACTCTTTTATATGATTTCAAGTTTAGGTAATTAGCTTGAACATGATTCAAATCCTCTATTTCAAAATAATATTTTCTCTCCTATTTCTTTTTTAAAATACGCATGCAATTGTATTAAATATTTTCTTAAAGAAACATAGGGTCATGGGACCAAAAAGTATAATTTTCCCAAAATTAGTGAAAAAAAAAAAATCTAATCAACCTTATTCATATCTTAAGTAGGGTGTATGGATACTTCTGTTTGGCATATCTTAGTTGTCCGGTCAACTCCCATTTTAAAAAGGAAAAACAACAATTACATATAACAAAATGTTAATCAATAAAATCTTTAATAACATTTCAGGAGTTAATATCTTGTACTTTACCAATTGATATTTACACTTCATTTTATGGCAATTGACAAGATTGTCCACTAGTTATTAAAAAATTAATTTTGTATACTTTTATTTTGATAAAATACAATTCACTTACATAATTTTCAATTGTGGTAGAAATATTAAATATTAATTCCTACAAATTAATCAACGCAAGTTCTTTTTTCAACTCTATTTTGAGTTTTTCTTTTTTCATTTCCGTATATCTTAATCAATTATTTGAATATTTTTTGAAATGTCATATTACTTTACTTAACTATTTGATATTAATTTAATAACGAGGAATTTATAGTTTTAATCTTACACAATGAGTTTTGCCAAGCAAATTATCTAATTGTAGGAGTTTCTAAATATTCTTATCTAATTTTCTTGGTAAAACTATATATAAAATTCAATAATTAATTCTAAAGTTAACTTTCTAGTATTTAGCATAACATAAAAAATAAAAGTAAAATATTTTACTTTATAAATTCATCACTTATTAATTAATTACTATCAAATATATAAATGATACAATGATAAGAGTTGAAGAAATAATATTAATGGGCAACTGCTCCATTGCATAACATCAAAATTAAAATAAAATGTGGATATCACTATATGGAGTACAGATACCAATATCCTAAATTTTCATTATACCTTTTAGTGGAATTGGAACCAAAAACTTTATACTAGAAAAATTTTGGGCTTGGAATCTTATTGGTTCTCATCATATGTGTAACACCCCGAAATTT
>JACFYI010003763.1:16201-44048 GCA_014898755.1 Handroanthus guayacan
CATATGTTATGTTTGAATTTTGAGTTAGAAGAGAAGAATTAATTTTATTAAAGGGAAAATTGTATTTTCAGTCCACACTTTAGGTTCCATTGTAAATTTAGTCCGATGACTTTCATAATAAGAAAATTTCACTTTTGATACCGTAGAATATACACCCTTGACTAATATAGTACCTCCTTTTAAGTGATGACAGATTTAATTAAAACCATAATTTCAGAAAATATGACACATTTGGTACTTCCATTAATTCTAATTAACAACACTGCTACATGGCTGTCAAGTTTGTTAACTTTTGCTTTGTTGGACCCAAATATGAGTGGGGTCCACTGGCGACTTAGTTTACCATCTCTCCTCACTTCTCCCCTTTTCAAAATGGGACGGAATCTCCTATTCCAAATGACATTTTATTTTCCATTCTATGGCTTTAAATAGGGGTGTTTCGGTCCGGTTTGGATCAATTTTAAAGCAATCTATCCAATTCAAACTATATAATTTTCATTATATTGGTTTGGTTCAATTTGATCTTTTTTATAAATCCAAACCAATCAAAACCGGTCAAAGTCGGTTCAAATTGGATCGGTTTAATCGGTTAGAAAATATAACAAATAAAAATACGTAATTCTATTAAAAAACTAATTATTCATTGTAAAAGTCTATTACATATATATATATATTAATATGAGCACATGACATGTAGCGCCTCGAGATCCAAAGACGGCCGCACCTGGTCCTGCAAAATACTACCAGTGGACAGGTGGACCTTTATCGGAGCAATAAACATACAATAGGGGGCAAAATACTCAACAAACTCCACAATATCCATTTTAACATTTATCGTTTATACATAGCAGGAGCTATACTATTACAACGTCAACTAAACAAGCCATATTTACAATAATTCTCCACATATGATGGTCCTAGTGGCTACAAGCCACCCACTAGAGAACCTATTTATTACAAGTCAAACAAAAACTGTTAACCTCAAGTGTACGTCCCTATCATTTATATTAAACGAAAACATAATGCGTAATCTCATAACTACATCCAAATACCTTCCAACTTACTCACCTGCACATGGTAGAACAATTAAATAAGTCCACTGACTTAGTAAAAAGCATAGCTATGAAGTAGAGAAAAATAAGAAATCCAATAAATGAGTAAAGAGGCAATAAGCTCAACAATGAAAATAAGCATGCCAACGATTGCAATTATCTCACAAGAAATGTAAACCAAAAGCTCGACAAAAACATAAACAATAGCTCGACAAAGCATAAATAATAACTCGACAAGAGCATAAATAATAGCTCGGCAAGAACATAACCAGTTTAATCATAATAATAATTAGTACAATCGTATGGAAAAAGCAGAATTATTGTTTGGTGGATCTGTGACCCTTATAACTCCATAACAATATATAATCCTTATCCCTCCACAGGTCCCACACTCAAGTGGCCGCTCTAGATGGTGACCCGATCATGTAGTGTGACAAAAATGTCGACTGTTCGTGTATCATAGGCTAGCCCTCGGAAAACCTATCCCATGTTACCTTGGAACTATCTAAACTATTAGAAAACTATTCAGGAGATCAATTGTCGGCCCAATGCCCCTCAGCATCCCTCTTGGAGTTTTCCAGAGGCCCATAAATAATTCCCAAGAGCCCATAAATAATCACACAATAGGTTTTGTAATTCATAAGAATTGTCTGAGTTGGAATATTCGAATGTTGAAGCAGGATTCGGATATTATCAAATGATTCGGATTGAATTCGGGACACATAGATTATATATTTGGATATAGAAGAAATTAATGGAGTGAAAAACGGATGAAAAAAGGCAAAACGGATCAAAATTAAGTTAAAAAACGTTCTGAATTTGGTGCCACAGCCGACCAAAGTGGGCGTGGACGTGCCCGGAGCAACTCAAGGCCTTTGCCTTGGGCGCTACAGGTCCCAAAAGTGGGTGCCGAGCTGATTTTTCAATTTTTGACTTTTTTTTTTCATTTGGACTCCTTTCATAAGTACCTGGAATCTACAGAGACAACAGAAACATCCTTTTGCACTCTTTTGAAGGCTTTCTGGAATCGATGGCTCACTCCCACCATGTTCGTATTTGGGCTTCGAATGCTCTATAAGTGGATTCCTACCGATGATGTGTTGCAATGAAAGGGAATTGAAATAACATCTACTTGTTACTGCTGTGGGGCAGCGGAGACCTTTGACCATCTTTTCTTCTTGGGGCCGGTTGCTAGTAAAGTTTGGAAACACTTTGAGCACCTCTTTGCCATCCCACACCTACAATCCACCAACATGCGTTTCATTTTACATGTGTGGGGATAGCATGTGCCAGTAAAAATGCATGTTTTGTGGCTTGTACCTATCGTCATTTTATGGTTCATTTGGTGTGGTAGAAACGACAAAAAGCACACACACATCCCTTTCGTCGCTAATGGAGTAATTTAGCGGGTCACAACGTATTTGTTGAAGCTATCACTCGCCAAGTTATATAAGCCACGATCTTAGGATGGCTTCAAGCACATTGCTAACTCTCTTGGGGTGGTTGTCTTGCCTCCCAAGTAGCGGGTGATGAAAGTGGTGCATTGGAGGAGACCTGATATTGGATGTGTGAAATTGATTATAGATAGTGCGTGTCGGGGCAACCCTGGGCCTGTAGCTACTAGAGGCGTCATTCGAGATCATGCTGGAATACCGTTGCTTATGTTCTCTAAATTTCTGTACATTCACACGAACTATTTCGCTGAAGTATATGCAATTTGGTGAGGGTTGGACTTATGCTTTGCCAGGGGTCTTCGAAATGTTTGGGTTGAATCGGACTCTCAAGTTACCTTATCTCTTGTTTGCCTGCCGAAGTTGGGACATTGTCAATTGCAATATTTAATCCAGCAGATTCAATGGCTTATGGACTTAATGGAAGTGTGCTTTACACATATTTATAGAGAAGGGAACTCCGTAGCAGATTACTTGGCTAATGAAGGCATATCGCACGGTGGCTTTAAGTTTCACGGCGTTGCACAAATTAGAGAGAAGCTACTGGGTTTGCTAAGGCTTGATAGACTACAGTACCCGTATATTCGAGAAAAATGGTGACACACTGAAACCTTCGTTGAAAGTCTTGCACTGCTGACTTGGGGATTGATTGGGAACTGACTGAGCATTGCTATTTGTGGTGGGGATGGGCGGAGTTCGATCCCAGGCCCTCTTGTTATTTGAAACTTTAGGCTGGATGTGTTTGACAATGGCCCAAACTTGGCGATTTGGGCTTGGCGGATATGAGAAGCGCTGGAGCTTGGGCTAATTTGGTTTTTGGGCTGTAATTGGAGCTAATGTGGGGCTGCCAGACTACATGCTGTGTGCTTCTTCTTCAATTTTGGAATTCTTGGGCGGCAATGGACTGCAGCAGCATTTGGGCTGTCCATGACGCTGAATTGTGGGGCTAGATGTGTGTGGTAAAGGCCTAGACTTGGGCTTGGCAATTAGTGCTGGAGTGTGGTTGTTGCTGGATCGTTGGGCTCTTTCTTTTTTCTGAAATGGGGCTGCTCTTTTTTTAATTGACCTTAGGCGAAAAAAAGAAAAGAAAAGCTAGAATGGGGTTTGGTGGACGGAATTTGGGCTGTGCATTTGGGAGTTTGGCCCGAAACTTAGATGAGAGTTTGCCTGTAGTTGAGTTCGGACGGTTCAAATGGAATTTAGCAGCAACCAACACTTTGATTTGAAGTAGGCGGCAATCAATTATTTGGACATTGCAGCTGATTTTTGTCACACTAATTTGATGATAGGAATCTTACTCTTATATTATGCTTTGTTAGGAGCAGGGTCTGCCTTTGTTTCAATTGCGTTTAGTCTTTAAATTGTATAGGGGGTTAAAACCTTTTGTTTACATTTGGCTTTCCATTAAAAAAAAATATGAACTAAAAAAAAAAATACATGTCATGTGTATTGTATTTATTACTAAATATTTTTATAAGAAAATATATAACACACGTAACATGTATTTAAAGCATGAAATAGGAGATGAAATACCATTTTGGATTCAAGGATCTTGCCCCCTTCCAAAATAACTTCAAAATCTGGAGAAAGAAAAAAAAGAGATGATGCAAGCAACAAAAGAATAGAAATGTCTAAATTAAATCCAAGCACAAGAGAGCACACATATTAATGACCAATATGAATTGACATATTTAATCATGTGCATACATCGCCTTTCCCTTGTACATACAAGTTGTCTGTCTACATGCACCATATCCATGTTAAGAATAATTGACTTCATAACTCTCTCCACCATCACATAGCTTTCTGGGTACATGGGGACCGCGTTTGTGGCAGCAATAGTGGTGATCATGAAGCCGGAACTATGGCTGAGGAGTTTAGTGACCAATTTAATGACCGCACGGAGTGATCACAAAAACTTTTGTCACAAAACAAAGTTAGTGACCTCTTGGTGACCACATCAGGAGAGGCTTCTTGCTCTAAAAGTTACAAGTATGAATTGATTTGGAGATGAATTTAAAATACTCTGTTGCCTTTAATCTTCTATCGCTATCGCTAATTGTTTGAGAATGTTTTAAAGCTAGGGGACTACAGTACTTCTAGTTGTTGCTTTGGCAGTTCTTGCTGAAACAATTCCAATGGTTCTAGTTTATTCCCTTTTTTTTGGGAATTTGTAGTGGTTGCTCTTGTTGAATGTGAGCTTTTTTGTTGTTGATTATTCAAGTTGAGATATAGGCTATTTGCTGCATTGCTAAAGTTCTACTGTGAGGAGCTTCCACTCAGGTACTGTTCCTGGCTTATGTTGATTTTTGGGTAGTAGGACTGGCGTATATGGGGTTCTGAGAATCTGGCATTTTCTTCTCATGTTTCATCTGTTGTGGGATCACATTTTTCTGTACTTTTGTGCAATGGGGCTCATTGTTACAACCTTTGCTTGGTTTTGTGAATACTGCTATTGTATGTTGTGCTATCGAGTTCTTTATGGAGCCAACTCGTCGAGTTAGGAATTTTGAAGCTTTTCTAGTCCTATTTGTGGATTTTGCCATGTTTGCGGGCTTTGTAAAAGGTGTGTATCCTTACTGAATACTTTTTTTTTGTTAATTGTATAGATCAAGGGGTCATTGCTTCAACCCCTTTGTTCTTTTACTTAAGGCCCTCCATATTAGTTGTTTAACTTCAGTTTTGCCAACTTCTCCTTAAAATAGAAAAATAGTTATTTTGTTATTAATTGTATATTAATATATTATAAGACATAACATGTATTTATTTATTTAAATTTGGTGCAAATGTTGTGGTTTATATTTTTTAAGATATCCTTGTTAGCTACTCAAATTGAATCAGGCGATTTATGCATAATCGTAACATGGTGTGTCATATGCTTGCATGTTTATGTTTTGATACAATATGTATGTGTTGCTTATTACCTAAACATTTATAGGATCACTATTAACGCATAATTATTTGTTTAATGTACTTTTTCTTTTTGTTTCCTTTTTTATGATTCAAAGTTGCCAAATTAGAATTCTTCTAGACAATTAAAATAATAGCAAGTGTAATATTTCATCACCACTAAATTATTTTCTAGTAGCATAACAACATATAATTACACAAACAGGCACTAAACTGCACCTTGTGTGGTCCACTGCTTACTAGTTGCGTATGTATATACAGAGAGAGAAAGATATACAAACATATATATATATATATATAAATGTAATCTCCTTCAAAACTCATAAGCATACATACATATATATATATATATATTGCAGAACTAAATCTTTTCCTTAAAAAAGGGCAAAAAAAAAAAAAAAAAAAAAGAAGCGAAATCCAACCCATACATACACATATATCTACCACCATCCTCATCAATCCATTCCCTTATCTAAATCGATACATTGTACCGAATCTACCCAAAAATCCTATATAAACACTTGTTGTTTGCTAAAATTTCTCACAACACAAACATGATTTTGGTGAAGCTCTTGGGTAGAGCATACAAGGAAAAAACTTCTTAGCCTTTTTTGGCTAAATCTTGGTCCTTAGCCAAGGATTAATTCCCATATCATTTCCTTTTCTGTCTCAAAATCAAAATTCCAAATTAACACCCTACTTCAATCACACAACTTGCTCGAATAGCTAGGAAAATCTCCACTCTTATTGAAGCCGATGAAATCACATTGTTCGAGGCATTGATCATACATGCTAGGCAAGGATTAAGCTTAGTTAACATAGTTAACTACAGTTACGCAATTGATTTTTTGATCGAATGTATGTTGAGTGAATTTGGTGCAAGAGGTAAGTGTTGAGTAAGGTCTGAGAGTTATCCATTTGTTTGATTAATTTTTTTTTTAAATTTTGTGATTAATTGATGATTTGAATATCATGAATATTTTCTTAGAAAATTTTATGAGGCATGCATATAAATTTGTCAAATTTTCATATTTTAATTTGATAATAAATTGTAATCAGGTGCAAAGAATTTGAATTCCTCAAGTATGGAGATTAATTCATAGGAATTATAATCTCGATAAACTACCAATAAATGTTGAATTAGGTAAGTATTCCTTGAAAATAAAAGTTGTGGAATTTTGGAGAATTTATCAAAATTTTTCTTCAGGCTGTAAAAAATACTAATACAGAAGTTTTCTTGTTCTTTTTAAAAAATTGGAATTTTGAAAAAAAAACATGAATTGTGACCGGAAATTAAGATTAATTTCATTTTAAACAAAAATTTTTAAAAAAATAAAAAAATTCGGAAATTTTAGAAATTTTTGGAATAATTACAAAATTTTTAAAGCTGGTGATGTACCCGATAATCCCAATAGGAACAAAAAAGTAAATTAGAACTACTCTAGCCCAAAAAAGAAGTAAAGGTCAGTTATGGCAACATTAATTGATAATTTTGGAAGAGGTGATTATTTCCGCCCATGGATCTATCAGCGCAAGAGGAGAAAACCCTAGCTTAAGGGATATAAATAATGGTTAATTTCAGAAGAGAGGGGAGAGGAAAAGATCAATAGAAAAATATACCAACAATTGCGCAAAGCAATAGCATTCAATTTCGGAGATCTCGATGAACTGCGTTCAAGAGTCAGAAAACCTTATTCATTTTTTTAGTAGATCTTTGGTTCAATTTTGAGACTACATCATTTTGGCTCCGTCTGTGGGAAGGATTTTTAACTCACAGAATGCTGAGAATACAGACTAACTAACCGATCACTAATTAGTCTTTGAATAAGTTATCATGCTGAATGGCTTTAGGATCGACGAGTGTGATAAATGCATGTACGTTCAAGGTACAGCATCTCAATATGTCATTGTATGTCTTTACGTAGACGATATTCGTAACCAATAGTACTAGTCAACAGAAATAAAATTGCTGAGTAGCAATTTTGGTATAAAAGATATGAGAGTTATACATGTAATTCTTGGAATTATATTACTAAAACATGTGTTGAGTTAGCGTTAACACAATCTCATGATATTGAGAAAGTGTTTCAAATGTTCTTGAACTAAGAAAGCAGTCCAGTGAATACTCCTGTAGATGTGAACCTACCCCTTACCAAAAATAAGAGAGAGGCAAATGCTCAACTATAAAATGCGCACATAATTGGGAGCCTCATGCATAACATGAGTATGAGATGAGATATAGCATATGCTGCCGGTAAGCTAAGGAGGTATACGTGCAATCCGAGTCAAGAGCACTAGACTGCATGTATGAGAGTTCTAAGGTATTTGAAATATACCATGAACTTTGAATTGTACTATATTAGATGTCCAACTATAATTGAGGGATATTTTACAATGCTAACTTGATATCAGATTCTAATAAAACTAAATCCATAAGTGGATGTGTGTTTACATTTAAAGGAGTGACCATATCACGTAAATCTCAGAGCAAATTTCCATACACAAATGAATGATGAAATCAAAGTTTCATTGCATTAAATAAAGCAAACAAAGAAGTAGAATGGTTAGGTCAATTTTTTAGGTAAACTTTTATATTGGCAAATATCTATGCCAGCAATCTCCATACATTGTGATATTCAATTTGCAATTTGAAAAGGCGCATATAGCATGCACAACGGTAAGTCTTAACACATATAGATGAGACAAAATACTATGAACAACAGCCTTTTAATTGAGTTATCTCTTTAGATAATATGAAGTCTAAAAGTAATATTGTGGATTCGCTAATGAAAAATATTAGAGAGAGAGTAAGTTGATAAATCATCGAGGGGTATGGGACAAAAAGCCTACAGATTTACTAAGTCATCATAATAGGAACCCTACGCATGTGACCCGAGATCCTAAGAAATAGGTTCAAAAAGAAAAATAAGTTATGTAACTATGACTTGATGTATGAGCACTGTAGGAAGGGGGGTTGGGGAACTCCCCTCCTGTTCCTATGATGAGTAGACAGTGCTACTTGTAAAAGTTTTGATAAGTATCACTTTTAATAGCTCTTATATCTTGATATATGGAGTAGGGGTACAGAAGGAACTTCTTATAGAAGCCACAAATCTGAGTAAGGATTGGGCCGATCCTATCAAAATTTAAAGGCTGAATTTTCAAAGAGTACTTATGAATAACAAGAGTTGTTCGGGGCCAAAATGAATACAGTAATGAGAACTTGAGCTAGCTTTTGAGTGGTGTTGTGTGAAGTTCTATTATCTTCGTGTACACATAAGCTAAACAACTCAAGACATTATATTCACTGGCTGGCAAGTGCATCTGATAGTTCCCACTAGGGAAGGTTCAAAGCCAAAAATTACCTCTCTCATTGCAACATTGCTCAGTTGAGAAAATTTTGTATGCATCTGCATTTATATGCATCTCTGGCGAGAATTCTTTTTTATTCATGTGAGAGATTGTTAAAATTTTGGCACCTTGGCACACACACATATATATATATATACATATATATAATAAATTTATCTTGTCGAGAAGATATTCGTGAAATATCTATATATAAAAACCAAAATTCAACTGTAAATGAAAAATTAATAAGAAATAAATAAGGACATTATATGGCATGTCAAATTAATCTATGAAATTTAATTAATATTAAATTTCGAGTTGAGACACGATTATAAAAATTATAAAATTAAAGCGAAGGAATACCAACTCTTAATCATGTTTTTGTATGCATATAAAACAAGAGTTATATCTCTTGTTAATAGACAAGTATCGTCAGGCTACATTGCATTGCATAATTATAAATAGAAGCCAACGACTACACCAAATAGATTTAGAGACAAATATGTAGTATTCACATTGTTTGAGCATGACACTATGCACACAAAATTCACGTTTCATAGAGATTTTCAAGATAGCTCATTCACCGTTTCCAATTATTGGAGTGCCGCCTTAATTAGAGGAGTCGTTGTATCTTAGAGGCTTTTTATCAGTAATCTTCGAGTACCGCAGAGGAGCAAATAAAGCCTTAAAGACACTGTTGGAACAACAGACCTCAACTTATTTCAATTTTCATATTTGCATCTAAAGTTTCTAGTATGTTTTTCTTTTCTTATCTTTCTTATGTTATATTTCTATGTGATTTATGTGCATATGATTTGTTGAAAATATTTGTTTACATTTTTTTAATTACACTGGTATTTGTATGCGGTCATAATTTTCTAACACTATTTACCTGTAACAATTAGATAAACCAATTTGAATCTTAAATTGGTCCCTAATTAATGACACTTTCTATTAAGCTATCCTTATATAGTTAGTATACTTAGTCATTTAACGTACTTCAATCATCTCTTTCCTTAATAAATTAATCCCACTTAACTCTATATCCATCTTTAGCCAAAAGGCCCAAAATTGGTGGCATTTTTTGGCTATAGGATGAATTTTTTATTCTCTTTCTTAACCCAAAAGATAAAATTGTTTATTTATTTAATTCAATCTAATGAAGTCGAGAGAAGAAAAATGATCGAATATACTTTTCTGCGTGATAAGAAGATAGTTAGGAAGTACTCTGACTTTCCTATTTTGCATGTTGATAGAACCATCTCAGTAAGCTGCCTAGCCACCTCAAAGAAAGGTCAAGTGTAAGTCTTGTACATTGAGATCAACAGAGGGTACAAAGATGGATATGAACTCAAGCAGTGAGTGAGAGCTTATGTCAATTGAAAACACTCTAGGAAAGTAAAAGCTCACATTGAGTTGCAACTAAACCCCCATCAGTTGGTTTAAGATGGGCAATATGATCAATTGATAATTTGTTCAACTTCAACTTTATACAAAGCAAGTAAAAAAGCAATTGCTGTGTAGTGTAAACCTTATCTCAAGTACGATTTTAAAAATTGATAAACATACCTCTGTGTAGCTTGATTGAATGAAAATAAGATAGGGGATGCCACAATAATATGCAACTCTTGAACGGTAATAATTCCCAGCAAAAACAAAAATAAATAGAGATTCGATTAATTTTATAAATGAGTGCTAGTAAAACAAGAAAAACCAGCATGCTTCAAACTATGCAGTGCATGATTTGGCAATATACAATCCATGAAGCCTTTTCTATTACGATAACATTGCTTTCTTATACAATTGCAATTCAATTGCCAATATGAAAAAGTAACATAGCTTGCCAAACTTTGTTGTTGGCATGCAAACAGCAAAAATTTCGAATTTTCTACTATCAAGTAAGAATACATTACCACTAAATGAAATGTATATTGTAAGAGAAGCAATGATGTTGCAATTTGAAAGCATGATAAACAAATAGAAAAGCTAGACCAGAAGGTTATCTTAATGAAACAATCAATTAGCCGCATGATCTATCAGAATGATTCGATTTTGAAAGATGTCAACTTTAGATGAGTTAAGATGTATAGAGTTTTCCCAAGAAAATAAATCTATTATAAGCACATTATAAACAAACTTTTATTTTGTCCCAAAGAGGCATATATAACAAACCTATAAGTACCTCGTGTGAAAAATATTGTTGGAAAATGGGTCTTGGATCTGCATCGTCCAAAAGGGTTGACTCGACCCATATCAATTGGAGGGAGTGGGTAGAAATTTGAATTAGAGATAACTCCCTATAACCTCCTACTACTAATTATGGGGTTAGTGGATAATATAACAAAAAGAGGGAGAGAGAATTAGAAAGTGAATTCTACGCAGAGTAGAATTCTAATGTAAGAAAATTTTTTCTCTCCAGATATCTCTCTCTCTACGTCAGATATATTTTCTCTCCTAAAAGAAAATGCTCTCTCACCTGCCTTGTTACCTTCTCTCTCTACATGTATTGTAATAAAGAAGTTTGTAACAATGAATTAGAAATCAATCTATTGGTATTTGAGCTGTGAAAAATAGATTATTTCCCGTAATTGTTGATTTAATTCGAACCGAAAAGGCAGTCAAGATCAGTGGTTTGAGTCAATTGCAATCCAAAGAAAAGAGGCAAATCAAAGTCAGTGATCCGAGTCCATTAAGATCCGAGAGGGGTAAATTCTCGATTTTTGTTGAAAGTATGATACGAATTAGTATTTCTTTCAATGGTATCAAAGCCATCTCGACTTGAATTCTGACATATTTTATGCGAATTATGATATTTACATGTTATATTTGCATATAATTAAATTATATGCTGAAAAATTATGTTATTATTACATATATCAAATTATATGCAATTTTTCCTAGCATGTTCAATTATGCCCGAATTATTTCTAGATTTTACTGAATGTTTGTAGTGAGATTCATGTTATGAAATTTATGTGGTTAGATACTTTTTGAGACGAGTTCAACCATATATTATGCTTAAATTTTCATGAACTGTGCAATTTTATATAAATTTTTGAAGTTAAATTTGTGCATTAGAATATTATGATATTCTGAAAAATGAAGAATAAATTTTAAGCCCTATATGCGAATCCACTCTCAATACGAGGTGTTTGTTTTTCAAACACGCACTCAGAAGCCTCAAAATAAAAATTTGAAAATACGTATGAGTTCATGATGATAAAAAATAGGGGTAGCCAGAATTTGGTGGTCGAAAAACACCGACAAGGCGGCGCGTGCAGAGCATGTGAACATGGGTGTGGGCGGTTGTGTGGCAACCCTGCCACATGCACAATGTGGGCCAATAGCGGTTCGCCACGTTGTGCAACTGCCAAACATGGCATCTGCATGGCCATGACATGTGGCTGTTGACCAGTCAATGGTCAAACCACCTTCAACCGATGTGGACCATCTATCAACTAACACGTGGAAAGGGATGAGACATCAGTAAGCCATGTGGCATGCCATGTCATTATGTCACATCAGCATAAAGTCAAGTCACGTGTGCCACGTCATTTGCCACGCGAACACGCCATGTAACAGGGAGCGATATCATCATGCCGCATCATCTGCCATGTCATATGACACATGAGCATTTCTGACACGTGTCCATGCCACATTGGTAGACTTGGCTGACTTGTCTTGACACGGAAGAAATTAAATATAGAAAAAAAGGCAGGGACAATGGCTGGAACAAGCATTGCACTGCCTTAGTCACGTGGTGGCAGGTATGGCTTATTGTGGCTGTGGTTTTTAATTTGAAAAATTCTAACATGCTTAGATTTTAATTTTTGATTTTTTGGTGAGTTAAAATAAATTTTTCGAAATTAAGAAAATATTTTTCTTAATTTTTATCTTTTGAAAAATGAAAATTTGAGAAAAATTATTTTACTTGGAGAAAAATTCTGAAATTTTTTATGAGCAATTAGAATATTAAAATCTAAGGGATTGACTATCTTGTTCAGAATTTTGAACACGTGTGAATATTTTGCTCTTAATTACGCTTGAAAAATATATTTTTTCGCGTAATACTTGTTGAGACTGAGCATAATTTGTATTGTGGATGTGTTTTTAAAATTTTGAAATATTAACCCTAATGATTGTTTACCCTATTTTAGATAAGGCAATAATGAGAAATGCTCGACGTGCTCCTCGGGGGCAAGGTAGAGGTTTTAGAGTTCCTGAACAACGCGAGAAAATTATGGAGTTTCTCACGTATCAAATGAGAGAGTCAAATACAGTTCCTAAACACTTTGAAATTATGGAGAGGAAGTATAACAAACTTATTTCCCTAGCAAAAAAGTGTTTTGTGGGCAATGAGCCAATTCTCATACGAGTTTGGTAATGGTCCTTACCAAAGGATTTACGAGAAAAGTTTCATAAAATTTACATGACAGTAGGATATGACAAAACACTAAATGAGGTTAAGAAGGCCATGCTCAACTGGTGGGTTGAGGATACTAAAGGAAAGGTGAAAGTCCGCATGTCTCGTAGTGTGCAGACTAACTCACGTGATATCACTATGAGGAAGACACCTTTGAGATTTCGTGTGCGCGACAAACTTTTGACTAGTATCAATAACATGGCTTCAAGTGATAGAGTACACTGAGAGGTGATAGTACGTAGAAGCTTTTAGGGAAAAGAGTAATTATGTACTAGTAGTAGTTTACATTTTCACTTATAATTTTATTGATTCCTCTTATAAGATATGTAATAATTTTCAAGATATTGGATGATCTTGAAATATCATTAACTTTTGAGTACATGTCGTCTATTTTCTTTATTCCAAGATGTATTCTTGAGAATTATGCAATTTATACTTAATTGCAGTGGGGGCATTAGGTTGGTAGAATTAGAGTAATTCTCACCTAAAACTTGGTTTGTGACTTAAGAATTAGGTTTGTGATAATATAACATTTAGTTTATAGATGACGATTGGGAACATAGTGAACTTTCGAATCTATATCTTATGTTTATTATCATTGAACTTAATTTTTGAAGTGCAAAATTGCATGTGTGTATAAGATAAGCAATTAATATAAAAGTCACTCCTTAATACATAGACCATGATTTGGAAATCAACCATAACTAATTTGAACTTAGAGATGCCACAAACTTAGTTGCACTTGAGGACCAAATAAGCTCTAATGTGTGGCATTGCTCATTAAAGATGAGATTATAAAATCTACTAAGTGCGAAAAAGGACAAGATTCCATAACTAAAGCAATCTTGGAATTGCTCATGGCATATTGGTATACTTTATTGAGAAGTATATAGGAATTATTGTCACTCACTTGAGCTAGCTGAAATCAAGTTTGACATTTGTGGACTATATCAAACATGATGTGCTAGTAAAATGTTAGCTAGCCATATTTTTGTTATGAGCAGCAAGTGCAAACTTTAATCTAGTCCTTTATTGATTGTTGGTGCATTTGAAAGAGATCGACATATTGTGTTAATATGAACTCTTTCTTTCACGATATACAACACAACGAAGTTAAGGATAAGCAACTTAGTGTTGTTAAGTCTATTAAGGGCCTCATGTTTGAACCTAATTCTAAAAAAGGCTTCGGGCTTTGATAGTGAAAGTAACTAACAGAAAGGTGATAAAGGTAAAGAGACTGAGAAGGTCCTTGAAGAACAATTCTAATCTCTACGTTTTGTTGTCTGAATCCTATCCTAAGTGGATATAAATTCAAGAACAACAAAACATAGAGCTAAAGATGGTGAAACAGATGCAGTCTTCTCAAATTCCTCTATGTGTTGGAAATTTTGACTTGTCTGATGTTCTACAAAGGATAAAATCTAAGTTTGTCATTCAAAGATGATATGGTTGGTGTCTTGTAGATAGCATTCAATATGGGAATGGACATCTCAGGATTGGTCTCCTAATTCAAACAGATAAGTATTATGCAGAAGATTTCTTTTTCGCTAAATACTTGGTTATCTAGTCATACAGGTACAAATGAATGTACTTGACATATGGGACTAGATCATGTGAAGCAAGAAAAATGAATCAACTAATGAAAGCTGAACTGTCGAGTTCTAATTTTTTGTAAAAGTTGATTTAACTGCTTGTGGGCTTTATCTTGCTAGAGATAATGAGAAAACCAATTAGAAAAGCCACTGCGGCTACATTTCTACTGCAATTAATTCATTCAAAAAATCATTATCGTTGATTTGATGGAAGTGAGAGGCTAGACATGGAACTTTGTACTTTCATTACATTGATAGATAGATTCTCACATATATTCATGCCCATTTGACCACTCATAAATCCTAAACACTGAAATGTTTTAGACATTATAGAATTAGAGTGGATGATCAAATAGACGGGAATGTAACAAATCATGAGAATTGTTTTAGAGCAAGAATATCTATCCACCTGGTCAATTTGAGGATCTATGTAATAGAAAGAGGACAGTAAGACAACTGATCATTTCTCATACACATCTTTCAAGCAGTGTTCCTGAGAGGATAATAGGATATTGAATAAGAAAAGGTCCATGCTAGTGCAAGTTAACTTATCAATTTCCTCTCGGGGAGATAAGTTTGTTAACTACAGCCTCTTGTTTGAATTGTGTTTCCAAAATCAGTACCATCTACACTGTATGAACTCTAGGCTAGTACAAAGCCTAACTGAAGTAGCCTTAGACTTTGGAATTCGATTGTCATATCTTCAAAAGATACTAAGAGCAGTCACTAGGTTATGTGTTCATGAGTGATAGCTTCGATGGAACTATGGCTAAAATCAAATCACGAAATATATTTGTAGAGAATGAACCTCCTAATAGCCATGAAATGAAAGGAAACCAGACCTTTATTAGGTTAATTGATTTCGAAATTAGCTTTGTCGCATATGGAAAAGTAAAATTTTTTAGAGGATGTGTTACGACTCAATTCCAGTGGGAGCTATTCCCGAGGAATCAATCCATCAGAAACCTAAGTTCGGAAAGGTACTAGAAACATAATGCCCAAAAGTCATTTAGAAATTAAGGGGCATACATATATTGAATCTCCAATGGATAAAGAAAAGCCTAAGGAATACGTGTAAGGCTTTGTCTCATCCAAAAAAGGTGAATAAATGAAAGCAACAAAAAGAGTAGATAGAGTTAGTTTGATTAAACCGAGTCTGGGAATTAGTTGATCAAATTTTGGGCTGTGTAGCTCTTGAGAATAAATGAGTCCTCAAACACTAAGTGAAAGTTTGTGAGTTATAGTATTAGACTTGTGGCAAGAGATTACACTCAACAACAGTGTTGATAATATATAAATCCTTTTTCACTGGTGGTAAGACTTACTTCCAGTTACTCGATATTAGCCATATTAGCTAACTTAGACATAGAATTATATTAGATGGATGCTTAGACTGTTTTTTCTCAATGGAGATCTTGAGGATAAAATCTACTGGTACGACAAGTAGATCTTGTCTTCTAAGCTAAAGATACAATATCTAATATCAAGGAGATCAATCTATGATTTTAAGCAGTCTATTCAACAATGGTATTTGAGATCTTCTAGAGCTATAATCTCAAATGACTTCATCATGAGTGATGAGACCATTGTGTTTATTTTAAAGGTCCAGTAAGAGTTTGTAATTCTATCTCTTTATGTCTAGGACGTATTGTTAGTTAAGAATGATAAGGGGTATGCTAAATCCATAGAGATCATTCTAAGAGACTTTGTGGTGTCTCAAGAATCTTATATCAATAGAGACTATAATGATTCAATATAGAAGTTGCATACCTTATGATACTCCTTGGCTGAGTATGGCAGTATAAGTCATGTGTCATGCCTAGAGACTCCTAAAAGAATTATAGATGTCCAAATTATCATATGGAAATGCTATCAGAATGCTAAGCTTGATGTATACTGTGAAGTATACATGTTCTAATATGTCATGTCATGGGTCTAATTAGCAGGTATCAATCCAATCTAAGAAAGAGATATTGGATTATCTAAAATGGGATTTTAGAGATACCTAAAGCGTACTGCAAATCATTTTCTATGTTATTCAAGGAAAGATCCATATCGAAAAGGATACACAAAATACTGATTCGAGTAGTAATTTGAGTATCAAGAATCACTTTTGATTAAGGGTTCTTGATAAATGAGAATGCGATCTCATTGAGCAGCAAGAAACTAACCTGTGTATTGTTGTCCACAATTGATGTTAAAATTGTGGCAAGTAATTCTGCAGTACAAGGTATTTGGGTTAAGAAGTTCTTACAATATTTGGATTTGGCAAGTTTAGTGCGAGCAGACACAATTTGTTGTGATAATTAATAACCAATGCTTGAGCACTGACCCCAAATATCATGATAAGACCAAACACAAAGATATGAAACTCAACTTTGCCAGAGATGTGGTTGAGAAGAAGGAGGTGATACTCAAATATATATATATATATATATCTATGCTTACATTGGTAGCTTGTTAAGTCTACTCTGAGGTTGTATGGGTGTAAAGTGTGTTTATATTTGAGCTTGTTCATATCTTTTTATTGTATGCTTATCTTATGAAAAATGAACATTTTGATGCACATGTTTGATGTGATATCATAAAGGTATGTCAGACAAGTAGAGATTGGCTCTCTTACATAAGCAATTGCCTCTGACGTTGAGTAGCCTGCAGAGATGAGGCATTTTTTATTTATTTTGTATAAATGCCGCCTTTGTCCAAGCGTGATTGAGATGAGATTCCTATTGAGAGTTCAGTAATCGAAATGGATTACCCACAATGCATTAACTTGTTGATAAGCCACATGTTAGTTGTTCTCGAGATTGTTATGAGGAGGGCGAATAAAGGAGAAAACTCAGGTTAAGTGTTGAGATACGCTTGGACCAAGATCTATGCGATGCTTTATTGAGCATGAGACATACGTTTCTAATAGGGAAGAAGCTGGATCGTAACAAATGTTTCATACCATGTGTGCTTAGAGTGACCATTTGGCTAATGAGCAAATAAGTCTCTATTTTCTCATTGTGTGAGACCCAGAGGTACATATGACCTCATGTGATACCCTTAGTACTTTCAACTGTTTCTTGAGTTTTTGTTCCAGTGCTGCTACTTTAGCATGCTACTAATAGCCATGAATAATTCGACAATGTGGTGCATGTCTAGGCAAGTAGCTGAAATGAGGAAGAGAGACTCAAGTTGGAAAGGAAGACTATTCTTTTACTGACACGCAACTTGTATTCAAACTGGTTAGCCAATTATGTTTGGGATATAATTGAGAAGACATGGAATTAGTAATGGTCAAGTATGCTCCTACATTGTGATGTTTAAAGGATAAGAGATACATTGACTAGTGTAGTAAGAAGAAAGTCCGGGGTAGAGCGAGATAAAAGTTCTCATTGCATTTTTGGAGTCGAGCTGCTATATATCATTAATCGGTATACAGGTTATAGCTCTTGTTCATTATGCTCGTGGGTCACATGGCCAATTTGCATGTATGGATAGTATTGAGTTTCTAATAAATTGAGAATTGGGTTCAGCTCGTTTTGTGAGAGTGGGAGATGTTGGAAAATGGGTCTTAGATCTGGGTCGCCTAGAAGAGTTGACCCGACCCATATTAATTGGAGGGAGTGGTTAGGAATTTGAATTAGGGATAACTCCCTATAACCTCTTGCCACTAATTATGGGGTTAGTGGATAATGTAACAAAAAGAGGGAGAGAGAATTAGAAAGTGAATTCTACGCATAATAGAATTCTAATGTCACAAGATTTTCTCTCTCCAGAATTCTTTCTCTCTCTTTCTCTATGTTGGATTTATTTTCTCTCCTAAAAGAAAACACTTTCTCACCTATCTTATTACATTCTCTCTCTACATGTATTGTAATAAAGGGAGTTTTTAACAACGAATTAGAAATCAATCTATTGACACTTGGGCTGTAAAAATTGGATTATTTCCTATAATTAGTGATTTAACCTAGACTGAAAAGGCAGTCAAGATCAGTAGTTCAAGTCAATTGCAATTCAGAGAAAAGGGATAAATCAAAGTCAGTGATCCGAGTCCATTAAAATTCGAGATGGGTAAATTCCCGATTTTTGTTGAAAGCATGAAACGAATTAGTATTTCTTTCAAATATTTTATAATTGAGTAAAGAAGCAAATAATATGCAGTTTCAACAATGCATTGCAAATTATAACAAAAGTACCAATATCTCATACTCTTTAACCCTGTCATACTAATTCTAACAATCTAATAAAAATTGCAAAATTTTAGGTTTTTCTGCATCTGATAAATTTTAAATCTAATAGAAGTTACAAAATTTGAGGTTGTTTTGTATCTGACGAAAGAAGCTCAAACAATTTGAGGCTCATTGATGGAAAAATGGGTTTTGGATATGGGTATCCTAAAAGGTCTGACCCGACCTATATTAATTGGAAGGAGTAGTTAGGAGTTTGAATTTGGAATAAATTCCTGAAAAAAACTACTCCACCACTAATTATGGTTAGATAGATCTTTTCGAGAGAGTTCATCCATATATTATGCATAATTTTTTGTGAACTGTGCGATTTTATATGATTTTTTGAAAATAAAATCATGTTTAAATATATTGTGATATTCTGGAAATAATGAAGAATAAATTTAAATCCCTTAAGCAAATCCCACTCTCAGTAGGAAGTGTTTATTTTTCAAACATATACTTAGAAGCCTCAAAATAAAAATCGGACAACATCAATGAGTTCAGAATGATTGAAAAGTGCTAGAAAGGCAGCACTGTAGCGCACTCTATATGACTACCATTGGTGGGTAGCCATGCGGCATCACTGTCACGCCTGGCACCAACATGGCCTCATTGTGGCCAAAACATGTGGAGGCTGGTGAAACTACTTCAGCACACATGGACCAATAATAGAGAGACACGTGGCACTCAATGACACATCAGCACGCCATGCGGCTTGCCACGCAGCACAAAGTTAGGTTTAGTGTGCCATATCACCTGCCACGTCAGCCACCTTGGCACGTGTTGATGACACATCAACTTTGGCTGACGTGTCTTGACATGTAAGGAATTAGAAAAAAGGGAAAAATTCTTGAATGGGTGCGCACTGTCCCAGCCACAATAGTGGCACATATAGGTGCATGAGGGTTGCTCCGGAGGTGGTTTTTAACCAAAAAAATCGTGGCATGTTTAGATTTTAATTTTTAATTTTTTTGTGAATTAAAATAAATTTTTTGAAATGAAGAGAATATTTTTCTTAATTTTTATCTTTTGGAGAATTAAAAATTAAGAAAAATTATTTTACTTGGAGAAAAATTCTGAAATTTTTTATTAGCAATTAGAAAAGTAAAATATAGGACGTTGGCTATCTAGTTTAGAATTTTGAACATGTGTGAATATTTTGCCCTTAATTATGCTCAAAAGATAGGTCGTTTCGCATAATACTTAATGAGATTGATCATGGTTTGTATTCTAGATGTATTTTTTAAATTCTTAATTATTAACCCTAAAATTTGTTTATCCCATTTTAGATAAGGCGATAATGAGGAATGCTCAACGTAACTTTTGGGGGCAAGGTAGAGGTTTCGGAGTTCTTGAACAACGTGAGAAAACTACAAAGTTTCTCCTATATCGAATGAGAGAGTCGGATACACGTCCTCAATACTTTGAAATTATGGAGAGGAAGTATAACAAAATTATTTCCCTGGGAGAAAGGTGTTTTATGGGCAATGAGCCAAAACTCATAAGAGTTTGGCAATGGTCCTTGCCAGAGGATTTACGAGAAAAGTTCTGTGAAATTCACATGATAGTGGGATATGACAAAATACTGAATGAGGTTAAAGAGGCCATGCTCACCTAGTAGGTTGAGAATACTAAAAGAAAGGTGAAAGTCCGCATGACCCGTAGTGTGCAGACTAACTCATGTGATATCACTATGAGGAAGACGTCTTTGAAATTTTGTGTGTGCGATAGACTTTCAACTAGTATCAGCAACATGGCTTCATGTGATTGAGTACACCAAGAGGCGATGATGGGTAGAAGCTTTCAGGGAGAAGAGTGATTATGTACTAGTAGTAGTTTGCATTTTCATTTGTAGTTTTATTTATTTTTCTTATGAGACATGTAATAATTTTCAAAACATTGGATGATCCTGAAATATTATTAACTTTTGAGCACATGTCATTTCTTTCCTTTATTCCAAGATGTGTTCTTGATAATTATGCAATTTATGCTTAATTGTAGTGGGAGGTTTTAGTTTCGTAGAATTAGGGCAATTCTCACCTAAAACTTATTTTGTGACTTATGAATTAGATTTGTGATAATGTAACATTTGGTTTGTAAATTATGATTGGGAATATAGTGAACTTTCAAATCTATGCCTAATGTTTATCATCATTGAACTTAATTTTTGAAGTGAAAAATTGCATGTGTATATAAGATAAGCATTATTATAATAATCATCCTCAGTACATAGACCATGACTTGGAAATCAACCATAGCTAATTTGAACTTAGAGATGCCACAAACTTAGGTGCACTTGAAGAACAAATAAGCTCTAGTGTATGGTACTGTCCATTAAAAGTGAGATTATAAAACCTACTAGGTGTGGAAAAGGATGATATTCCACAGCTGAATCAATCTTGGAATTGCTCATGATATATTGGCATACTTTATTGAGAAGTATATAAGAATTATTGTCACTCACTTGAGCTAGCTGACAATCACATTTAACATTTGCGCAGTATGTCAAACATGATGTGCTAGTGAAAAGTCAGCTAGTCACATTCTTATTATGAGCAGCAAGTGCAAACTTTAACTTAGTCCCCTACTGATTGTTGGTGTGTTTGAAAGTAATTGACACATCGTGTCAATGTGAACTCTTTCTTTCATGATGCACAATGCATCAAAATTGTGGACAGTGTTGTTAAGTCCATTAAGTGCCTTGTGAATGAACCTAATTCTCAAAAGGCTTCATGCTTCAATTGTGAAAGGAACCAATAGAAAGGCAAGAAAAATAAAGGGGGCTGATGTAAAGTCGTAGAAGAACGATTCTAATATATGTGTCTTGTTATCCGAATTCTATCCTAGGTGGATATAAATTCAAGAAACAAAAACATAGGACTAGAGATGATGAAGTATACATAGCCTTGTCAAATTCCTCTATGTATTCGAAATTTGATATCAACCGATGTTTTTCTTAAGAGTAAAATCTAAGTTTGTTATTCAAAGACAGTGTGATTGGTATTTTTCTAGATAACATTTATTATGGTAGTGGACATCTTAGGATTGATTTCTCAACTGAAACAGATAAGCATTATGCTGAAGATTCTTTCTTTCACTAAATACTTGTTCATCTAGTTATGCAAGTGCAAATGAATGTATTTGGCATATAGAACTAGATCACCTTAGGCAAGAGAAATGAATCAACTAATAAAAATTAAACTGTCGAGTTTATATTTTACTTAAAAGTTGATTTAATAGCTTCTGAGCTTTATCTTGCCAAAAGATAAAGGGAGAACCACTTAGAAAAGCTACTATAGCTTCATGTCTATTGCAATTAATTCGTTCATAGATACCATTATTTGTCATTTGATGGAAATGGGAGGCTAGACATGGAACCTTGTATTTTCATCACATTGATAGATATATTCTCACATCATATTCATGTCCATCGGATCACTCATAAATCCTAAACACTAGGGTGTTTTAGACATTATAGAAGTAGAGTGGCTGATCAAATAGACGAGAATATAACAAATCTTGAGAATTGGTCGAGAGCAAGAATACCTATCTACCTGGTCAATTTGAGGATCTTTGCAATGAAAAGTGGACAATGAGATGACTTATCATTTCTCTTGCACCTCTATCCAATGATGTTCTTGTGAGAATGATGGGATGTTGTTAAATGAGACAAGGTCATGATGGTGCAAATTAACTTGCCAATGAGATAAATTTTTTAACTACAATCTACTATTTAGATTATGTGTGTCCAAAATCTGTACCATCTAGATTTTATTAGCTCCAGGCTAGATGAGGCTCGACTAAAGTAACCTTAAATTTTGGAAGTCAACTTTGTATCTTCATTAGATACTAAAAGCAGTCAATAGATTACATGTTCATAAGTGAGAGCATCAATGGAATTACTGTTGAAATCAAATCATGAAACATATTTGTGGAGAGTGAACCTCGCAGTAGCCATGAAATAAAGGGAAACAAAACCTTTATTAGGCTGATTAATTTTGAAAATAGCTTTGTAGTAGATGGATAGATGGAACTTTGAAAGGATGTGTTACCACTCAATTCTAGTGGGAGCTATTCTCGAGAAAACAATCCATAAAAAACCTAAATTCGAAAAGGTACTAAGAATAAAATGCCAAAAGTCATTTAGAGGTTGAAGGGCATACATATAATGAATCTCCAAGGAACAAAGAAAAAACTAAGGCATACATGTAAAGCTTTATCTTATCCCAAACAGGATGAATGAATGAAAGTAATAAAAAAGAAAGTGAAGTTAGTTTGATTGAACCAAGTGTAGGAATTGGTTGATTAAACTTTAGGGTGTGTGTGGCTCTTGAGAATAAATGAGTTCTCAAACATTGGGCAAAAGCTTGTGAGCAATAGTACTAGACTGGTGACAAGAGGTTATGCTTACTAGTAGTGTTGATAATATATAAATCCTTTTTCATCGATAATAAGATTTACTTCTAGATACTCAATATTAGCCATATTAGCTAACTAAGACATAGAATTACATTAGATGGATCCTTAGACTATTTTTCCTTAATGGAGATCTTGAGGATGAAGTCTACTGGGACAACCAGTAAATCTTGTCTTCTGAGCAAAAGATACAAGATCTAAAATTAAAGAGATCAGCCTATGGCTTTAAGCA
This sequence comes from Handroanthus guayacan, assembly GCA_014898755.1. Lineage (NCBI taxonomy): Eukaryota > Viridiplantae > Streptophyta > Magnoliopsida > Lamiales > Bignoniaceae > Handroanthus > Handroanthus guayacan. Next base: position 39,846 of record JACFYI010003763.1, read on the forward strand.
GTCTACTCGACAATGGTATTTGAGACCCTATAGAGCTATAATCTCAAATGATTTCATTATAAGTGATGAGACCATCGCATTTATGTTTGAGGTCCAATAAGAGCATGTAATTTTATTTCTTTATATCTGGGACATATTGTTAGCTAAGAACAATTAGGAGCATGTTAGATCTATGGAGATCATTCTGAGAGACTTTTTGTGGTGTCTCAAGAATCGTATATCAAAAGATATTAGAATGATTAATATGAAAGTTGCATACCTTATGATACTTTTATGGTTAAGTATGGAAGTATAAATAATGAAATACGCCTAATGACTCCTAAAGAGATTATAGATGTCCAAATTACCATATAGAAATGCTATCGGAAGCTTAATGTATACTATGAAGTATACATGCTCCAATATGTCATGTCATAGGTCTAATTAGCAGGTATCAATGTAATATAAGAATTGGACTATCTAAAATGAGATTTTAGAGATACCTAAAGCATAGTGCAAATGTTTCTTGTGTTATCCAATGAAATATCCAGACTGAAAAGGATACACAAAATGCTGATTCGAGTGGTGATTGGAGTATTAGTAATCACTCTTAGTTATGCATTCTTGATAAATAAGAATGCGATCTCATTGACTAGCAAGAAACTAACCTGTGTATCGTTGTCCACAATTGATGTTGAAATTGTGGCATATATTTCTGCAGGACAAAATGTTTGGGTCAAGAAAGTTCATACGATATTTGGATATGATAAGTTTAGTGGGAGCTGTCAAAATTCGTTGTGATAATTAATCAGCCATTGTTTGAGCAATGACCCCAAATATCATGGTGAGACCAAACACAAAGATATGAAACTCAACTATATGAGAGATATAGTTGAGAAAAAGGAGGTGACGCTCAAATATATGTGTACGTATACACTGTTAGCTTGTTAACCCTACTCTTGGGTTACTTGGAGTCTGCTTATATTTGAGCTTGTTCATATCTTTTTGTTGTATGCTTATTTTATGAAAGATGAACATTTTGATACACATGTTTGATATGATATATTACATCTTAAAAGGTACGTCAGACAAGTAAAGATTGGCCCTCTTATATGAGCAATCACCTTTGATGTTGAGTAGTGTGCAGAGATGAGGCATTTTTATCTACTTTGCATAAACGCTGCCTTAGTCTGAGTGTGACTAAGATGAGATTCCTATTGAGAATTCTTTAATTGAAATGGATTACTCACAATACATTGACTTGTCAATAAGCCAGATGTGAGTTGTTCTCGAGATTTTTTTTGAGGAAGACGAATAAAGGAGAAAACTCAAGTGTTGAGATACACTAGGGTATTAAGATCTGTACGATGCAATATTGAGCACAAGACATATGCTTAAGAAAGAAGCTGCATCATAACACATGTTTCATATCATGTGTGCTTAGAGTGACCATTTAGATAATGAGCAAATGAGTCCCTATTTCATCATTGTGTGAGACCTAGAGTATACATGACCTTATGTGATACCTTTAGTACTTTCAATTGTTTCTTGATTTCTCATTTGAGTGTTGCTACTTTAGCATGCTACTAATAGCCATGAGTAATTCGGCAATGCAGTGCATTTCTAGGCAACTAGCTGAAATGAGGAGAAGAGACTCTAATTGGAAAGGAAGACTATTCTTTTATTAACACGAACTTGCATTCATGCTAGCTAGCCAATTATGTTTGGTACATAATTGTGAATACATGGAATTAATAATGGTCAAGTATGCTCTTATAGTGGATGCTTAAGGGATAAGAGATACGTTGATTAGTGTAGTAAGAAAAAAGTCTGGTGTATAGTAAGATAAAAGTCCTTATTGTATTTCTTTGGAGATAAGCTGCTATATATCTTTAACTGGTGTATAGCTCATCGCTCTTGTTCTTTATGCTCACTGGTCACATGGTCCACTTACCTGTATGGGTAGTATTGAATTTCTAATAAATTGAGACTCTGGTTTAGCTGGTTTTGTGCAAGTGGGAGATGTTGGAAAAATGGATTTTGGATATGGGTCACCCAGAAGGGCTAACCCAACCCATATTAATTGGAGGGAGTAGTTAGGGGTTTGAATTTAGAATAACTCCTTTAAAAAAAACTACTTTACCACTAATTATGGGATTAGTGGGGTAATGTAAGAAATGGGAGAGAGAGAACTACAGAAGAATTCTATGCAGAAATAATTCTTACGGCAGAAAAACTTTCTTTTTTTATAGAATTCTTCTTCTCTCTTTTCTCTCTACGTTAAAATATTTCTCTCTCCTAATAGAATATATTCTCTTTCTACATGTGCTGTAATAAAGAGAGTTTGTAATAACAAATTAGAACACAATTACTATTGGTATTTGGATTGTAAAAATTCAAGTTGTTTCCCATATTAGTGACTCGATTCGAACCGAAAAGGTGATTCAAGTTCGGTAATTTAAATTCAGTGATTCGAATCCAATAAGATCTGAGGCGAGTAAATTTTTCGCGGTTAAATTCAAAAATGAATAATTATATTTATATTGATAGCATAATTCGTTTGAATTATTATTTCCTTCACTCATATTAGATAACTGCAGTACTGCCATAAACATATGAAACATTGTGTGAGTGCACACATATTCATGAAATTTGGTTGCATGATGCCAAGATTTGAAATCCGATGTGATGCATATATTTGGATATGCACTTTTAATGTTATTATGAACCATTAAAATATATTATTTCTAATTGAAATTAACCTTGCCATGTCATAGGCTGCAAGGGCCATTTTCTCATTTTAAATCCCAAAAAAATTGTTTAAATTAAAGATTAAAGAAGGCTAATTGTTACACGCCGAAAATTCCCCAATTGAGTCTTAAAACTTTTAATTTTCTAATGACGAATGACTTTCATGTTAGAGTAGTACCTCGCAGCCAATTAAATTTAGCTTGTAATAACTGCTATTGTATAAACAATCTTATTTTTGCAGTATAAATAAAATAGCTATCTTCTTCATATCCTTGTGAATTGTCTTATAAAAAATCGATATGGAAGAAGTTCTCTAGATCGTATAACGCTATGAGGCTAGGTCATGCATATGATGGTGATCATGAAATTAGTTTCTAGATGTTTTGATCTTAAACTTTTCAAGTAATAGAATCTTTGACATGGGACTATCTTAGATTCAGACAGACTTGCACTAAAGATGCATAATTCAAGGTATTGAATTGTTGCCCCGTTTCATGGGTAATCGATGTAGTTGACACCGGTGCATGTTAGTGGGCACTTGATATGCACTTTTAATGTTATTATGAAGCATTAAAATATATTATTGAAATTAACCTTGCCATGTCATAGGCTGCAGGGGCCATTTCTCATTTTAAATCCCAAAAAAATTGTTTAAATTAAAGATTAAAGAAGGCTAATTGTTACAGGTCGAAAATTCCCCAATTGAGTCTTAAAACTTTTAATTTTCTAATGACGAATGACTTTCATGTCAGAGTAGTACCTCGCAGCCAATTAAATTTAGCTTGTAATAACTGCTATTGTATAAACAATCTTATTTTTGCAGTATAAATAAAATAGCTATCTTCTTCATATCCTTGTGAATTGCCTTATAAAAAATCGATATGGAAGAAGTTCTCTAGATCGTATAACGCTATGAGGCTACGTCATGCATATGATGGTGATCATGAAATTAGTTTCTAGATGTTTTGATCTTAAACTTTTCAAGTAATAGAATCTTTGACATGGGACTATCTTAGATTCAGACAGACTTGCACTAACGATGCATAATTCAAGGTATTGAATTGTTGCCCCATTTCATGGATAATCGATGTAGTTGACACCGGTGCATGTTAGTGGGCACTTGTTAGAAGAACAAGTTCACTGAGAGACCTGACATAAATAATGCTGTGAGGTAGCCGTAGTGGCATTCGGTAATGGTTTATTCTCTATCTCATGATAATGCATATAATTAGTCCCTAAATTTGAGAGACCATGATAACCTTATGGTAGGTCCTTGCTCTTTGAAGTGTATCTCGATTATTTACTAGCGAATCGCATGAGGTGCATGTTGGGAACAAGCTATCTATACATAGAGGTTTGGGAGTTCCAAGAAAGAATCCGTTTTCTCATTTTGATGAACAAGAGAATCTTCTATATTTTCTATGATGATTCGTTGAATAATGTTTTAGGTAAACTTTTTTTTTTTTTTTTTTT
>JACFYI010003763.1:51207-65210 GCA_014898755.1 Handroanthus guayacan
ATTTTGGTAATCGAAAGATGGCTATGTATGCTACTAATGTACATTATAAATGATGATATAAATACAATAGAGTTTGATATAAAAACTATGAATATCCTACATATGTTATTATTTAACTTCTTGTGAATACGATTAATATATTGATTATGTTAATAAATTTTTCACCAACAATTTCAGAAAATGGCGTCTAATGGAAATACTTCAGCAACAAATGCACCTCTACGTAAATGAGGACGACCAAGACGGGTTCTATTTGAAGAGCCTCAAACCCCTAATAATATTAAAAATGAAATACGACCCCCTAAACCTCAGGAGCCCGTCCCACCTGTCCAAAATGAACCCCCACAAGTACCGGCAGCCGATCAACTTCTTACTCTACTTCGGCAAGCCTTTAATCAAGGACCACAACAACGAGCTCCTGACTGTGAACGAGATAATGATACGGAAGATAAGCAACTTGCACGATTTTTAGGATTCAACCCTCCAAGATTTAGAGGCGAACCCGATGACCAGAAAGCTAAATTCTGGCTCATGGAGATTGCAAAAATCTTCAAGAGGTTGAAATACCCTGACCACCAGAAGGTAGAATATGCAACATTCTTACTCGAGGAAGCTGCGAGTCAATGGTGGAGAGTTGTGAAACGCAAATGGGAAAGAGAAAAAACTGAGGGTACTTGGGAAGAATTTCGGAATGAATTCTTGAAAAAATATATTCCCCAGTCGGTGAAAGATCGAAGAGAAAGAGAATTCATGCATCTCATACAAGGAACTCTTTCTGTAACACAGTATGAGACTGAGTATAATCGACTAGTACAGTATGTCCCGTATATTCTGGTTGATGAGGAACAGAGAAGAAAAAGATTCGTAGAGGGATTGAGACTTGATTTGAGGTGGTCACTTGCAGTTGGCTGCCCCTTAACATACGAAAAAGCCATTGAAATGGCTTTAAATTTAGAAGGAGAATTCCAAGAAATTCGAAAAATTGAAGAGAAGAGAAAGGGAAAATGGTCAGGAAAATCGGACCAGGGCCAATATAAGAAAAATTTTCAAAATAAGAAACCTAAGTTTGGGACTTCGACTCCCAATACAAATAAAGGAAAAGCCCCTATAGCGGTGGGAAAACCCAAGTGTGGGTTTTGTGGAGGTACTTCTCACACTGAGGATCAGTGTTGGAAGAAGCAAGGAAAATGTTTAATCTATGGAAGTTCGCAGCACACAATCAAGGACTGCCTCAAGAGCCACTTCAAGTCAGGAGCCGGAACAAAGAACCAGCAACAGGGTTCTGCTTGGCGCCCTCAAATCAAAGCACGGGCTTATGCACTGACTGGTGAGGAGGGAGTTGACCCAAACCAAGTGGTCGAAGGTACGGTGTTAATTCAACAATTTATTTGTAAGGTTTTATTCGACCCTGGTGCCACACACTCGTTCATTTCAATTGAACGTGCAAAGAAATTGGGTCTAACTCCAGAACATATGAAAACTTCATACGAAGTTCACACTCCGGTTGGAAGGTATCACGAGACTTGTATTGGATAACCTCACTGTCCTATAATAATAGGTAATCAGGACTTTGTGGCGGACCTTATTGAACTGTCAATCCAGGATTACGATCTTATTCGAGGAATGGATTGGCTTATCAGGCTGTTGTCGACTGTTATGCCAAAACAGTCAAGTTGGGTAAGGGAATAGATATCTGTACCAGTAGTGCTCACAGAAATAGTATTGTGACCACTATCTCTGCAACGAGGGCCAGAAGGATTATTAGGAAGGGAGGACAAGGATTTCTGGCCTATCTAATAAATAAACCTCAGGATAAAATTGAATTAAAAGATGTGAAGGTAGCAAACAAATTTCCTGAGGTGTTTCCTGAGGAATTGAACTCATTGCCCCCGAATAGAGAAATTTAGTTCGTAATTGAGACTATCCCTGGGGTAATACCATTCTCAAAATTTCCATACAGAATGGCACCAACGGAGTTAAAAGAACTAAAAGAACAATTACAAGAATTGCTAAATAAGGGTTTCATTCAACCGAGCTCTTCTCCCTGGGGAGCTCCGATTTTGTTTGTGAAGAAAAAAGATGGTACTTTAAGAATGTGTATCGATTACCGAGAGTTGAATAAGGTAACCATCAAAAACAAATATCCTCTCCCACACATTGATGAATTGTTTGATATTCTTCAAGGATTTGTGGTGTACCCCAAATTGGATCTACGACAGGGGTACTATCAATTGAAGATACGGGAAGCAGATGTTCCCAAGACTGCATTTAATTTCCGTTATGGGCATTTTGAATTTGTGGTAATGCCATTTGGACTGACGAATGCTCCTGCGGCATTTATGGATTTAATGCATCGAGTATTTCGTCCTTACCTCGATTGCTTCGTAGTGATCTTCATTGATGATATTCTGATTTATTCCAAATCAGAAAGGGAACATGAAAAATATTTACGAATTGTCCTTCGTACTCTCAAGGAGAACAAACTGTATGCCAAATTCAGCAAGTGTGAATTCTGATTGAAGAGAGTAACTTTTCTAGGTCATATCATATCTCAAGATGGACTTGAAGTGGATTCAGAAAAAGTTAAGGCAGTTCTAAACTGGAAGCAACTAGAAACAGTTACGAAAGTGAGAAGTTTCTTGGGCCTGGCAGGCTATTACAGAAAATTCATTCAGAACTTTTCTAGATTAGCCGGCCCTCTCACTCAGCTAACAAAGAAGAAACAACGATTTATCTGGGATAAACAATGTGAGGAAAGTTTTCAGGAGCTGAAGAAAAGATTGACAACAGCTCCAATACTGACACTCCCAGATAATTCGGAAGAATTCACTGTATACACCGATGCTTCAAAAGAAGGATTGGGGTGTGTACTGATGTAAACTGGCAAGGTGATTGCATATGCTTCAAGAAAATTGAAAACTCACGAGCAGAACTATCCTACCCATGATTTGGAGTTAGCAGCTGTTGTCTTTGCTCTGGCAAAGTGGCGACACTATCTGCACGGAACCAAGATAGAAGTATACACCGATCACAAAAGCCTGAAATATATTTTCAGCTAGAAAAATTTGAATTTGAGGCAACAGCAATGGATGGAATTTTTGGAGGATTACGATTTCACTATCGCTTATCATCCTGGCAAAGCAAATGTAGTTGCAGATGCTCTGAGTCAAAAAGGTAAATTGACTAATATCAGCATCTATCCAAAAATATACTGTGAAATTCTGAATGCTCAGGAAAAAGGATAATTGGATACAGAATCTCAAAACAACGATGAGGCCTGAGTTCAGAATTGATGAAAAAGGACTATTACGATTTAAGGACAGGGTGTGTGCACCTGCAGAGGCACGGGAAAGAGTGCTATCTGTAGCGCATCAAAGTAAGTACTCTATACACCCTGGTGGAACAAAAATGTATAAAGACCTGAAGCAAAAGTTTTGGTGAGAAGGAATGAAAGCGGATATAGTAAGGCACATTCAGAAGTGTTTAACTTGTCAATTGGTCAAAGCAGAACACCAAAGACCATCTGGAAAACTACAACCACTCCTAATTCCAAATGGAAAATGGGATCAAATCACGATGGATTTTATAATAGGTTTACCCTTAGCCCGAGGTGGCTATGATAGTATTTGGGTTCTTACTGACAGGCTTACCAAATCAGCCCACTTTTTACCTATCAAAACCTGACACAATGTGGAACAACTTGCCGAAATTTATGTTAAGGAGATAGTACGTTTACATGAAATTCCACAAAGTATTGTCTCACATAGAGATCCAAAATTTACGGCAATATTATGGAGAAAAGTACAAGAACATTTGGGAACAAAGTTACTCTTCAGTACTGCAGCCCATCCTCAGACAGATGGACAATCTGAAAGGGTTATTCAAACACTTGAAGATATGCTCAGAGCTTGTGTTTTGAATTTCCCTGGAAATTGGGATGGGCATTTACCTTTAGTGGAATTCGCCCATAAAAATAGCTATCAAGCTTCAATTCAGATGGCACCATACGAAGCGTTATATGGTCGAAAATATAGTTCGCCCTTACACTAGGATCTAAATGAATTCGGAAGAGCAGCAAGTGAAGGAGAAAATGGAATGCGACCTGACCTAATACAAGAAGCTATTAAGAAAATTCAAATTATAAAAAAGAACATGAAAACAGCGCAAGATCGCCAGAAGAGTTATGCGGATTGACGTCGGAAAGATCTGGAATTTGAGGTTGGAGATCAAGTGTTCTTAAAAATTTCACCACAAAAGAGGATTCGAAGATTAGGAAAAATTGGTAAGCTAACTCCGAGATATGCTGGACCCTTCGAAATTACTGAACGAGTGGGACCGGTCGCCTATCGATTAGAACTACCATCTAATCTTACCGGAATTCACGATGTCTTTCATGTATCCCAACTTCGAAAATACCACCCAGATCCCTCGCATATCATCGAGCACGTTGAGGTGCCAATCCAAAGTGATCTTACCTACATAGAACAACCTATTCGTATCTTAGATTCCCAAGTTCGACAACTTAGGAATCGACAGATACCCCAAGTCAAAGTATCATGGCGGAATCAACGGGTAGAAGAGGCGACTTGGGAATGAGAGGACGAGATGCGAGAAAAATATCCGCACCTCTTTGAATAAGGTATGAATCTGGGGACCAGATTCTCTTAAGGGGAGGAGAGTGTAAAGACCTTATAATTTTCTTAATTTAAATTTTAAAATCCCAATAGTTAATCGATAAATATTTTAAAACGTTTTGAGAAAAATTTTAATCGATAATTAATTTTTCGCCGATTTGAGATTTTTCTCACGAATAGAAATGCTTTACTATTTTAAAAAATTTTATTTCCAGCAAAAGAATTTTTAAAAATACACTTTCTTCCCAAAGATGCCCATAACCATATATTTAAACTCATAATTTTTAAAATTATTCCCTTAAACGGTTATAAACTCTTAATAAGCGAAAAACTCGTCTTAAAAATTTTTCTTTCGACCAAAACTTACCAAAACCATACCATTAACTTCAAAAATTATATTTTAGCCCAAAAGATTTTTGAATTAATAATTTCACCCCAATGTTTCAAAAATTTTGAAATATAGCGCTGTTCCCAATGATTTTTATCGCTATTGTCCAAAATACTTTAAAATGGCAAAATCACTTTGATTTAGCAACCAAAAATATTATTTCAATCAAATGTGGACCAAATATAATCTTTTTAACCCAAAACCAAGCCCTTGGACCCAAGGAATTGAGCCCAATGCTTTGTTATTTATTTTAGCCCACAACTAAGCCCAATTCCTAAATTTTTGAAAAAAAATAAAAAAGAAAGGGAAATAAGAGCTCAGCCGATTCACACACTCCACACACACTCACCATGTGAAATAAAATGAAGCCAAGTGGACAAGCTCTAGAAACATAGTGAGCTCATGGCTTAGCTCATAAGAGACACCATCATAAGCCCTCATAAATGCTATACTTTGTACTATACCAATATATATACATGTATATACTTTAGGGCGTATATACAAGGAAGAAATAAAGCACAAAAGTACAAAAACCCACTATCCTAAAGCTCAGAAAATCGAGAAGAAAAAAAGGGAAGAAAAATAGCAAAAATTCCTACTTTACCTCACTTTCAATCTATAGAAACTAAAGGAGAGTTGTGTGGGGAGTTCATCTAGATTCAAATCTACAAGCTTAGGTAAGTTTTGATTGAGTTTAGTAAGTAGATTTGTTGAAATTCATGTGAACTTAAGGAAACTCATTTCTATGCTAGGTGATTAGGGATTTAATGGAGTATCTACTTGAATCTTGAAGCAAATCCATCACACAAGGTACAAATCATAACACTCCTCACCTTTATGTTCAATTTTCAGATCATGGTTCTTCTCTCTTGATTCATAAATTGATATTGTTGATATGAGAGTGCTTGTGTTGGCCTTAACTTGATTGTGGCTTGATGTTATGAGCTATTTATTTATTCTCATATGATTGATGATTGATGATTGTTGTTGGAGCAAAAATCTGATTTGGACTAAGGGAACCATGATTTTGACCTTAGGGATATAAGAATAATAGTGGATCATCATGTAGATTTAGTGGTTAGGTGATTTTCCAAAAGATATGAAGCATTGAAAATCTGGACTGTTCTTGGGTAGGAAGGTAGAACACTTACCTTATTTTGAAAAAACGGAAACTACACTTAGACTACTCTAAAAATTTCATAAAAAGTACCGTTAGAAACCTCTTCAAGTCTAAATGATGATAGAACTAAGAATCACCTGAAAACACAAAAGGAAATGGTAGAATAATGAGTTTGAACAAAACCTGCCATTTCGGCTGGAACAGGGGAGGTTTATGTCCTAACCTTAAGTTGAAAAATTTATAACTAGACAACCACACGTCCTAAAAATGCACACAATACACCTTTGGAAACCTCGTTGAGTGTAGATATCATTAGAATCAAGAATCACCCAAATCCATGAAAGAAAAAGCCTAGAAACACCATTCAAGCCAAACATGTCAGTTTTCCAGATAGCAGCGGTTACACTGGAACTGGCCTAAGCCCTTTCCCCAATTTCAACTCATTGTAAACCACTCATTTCTTCACCAAAGTGAATCCAAAAATATAGGTTAGAAACCTTATTAAGTGTAGATAATAATAAGCTTAAGAAATTTTAAAATCCATGAAGGAATTAACCCAGAATATTCGGTAAACTCAAACTGGTCCAGTTGATTCGAGTATTCGGCAGAACCTTGTATCAACTTTAAAAATTCTTAATCAGATTTTTACTCGTCGGATTTTCAATCTAAAACCACCCTTGAAACGTTTGTCAAGTCTAGATAGTTGTAGAACTAAATGGCCAATTTTTACTCATCAAAATATATTTTTAAAATAGCTTGGAAAATTACTGCCGCACAGAACTCTCTCAAAACTTGCATTTTTGGTGTTTTTCGTAAAACAATCTTTAAAAATCATCTCCTAAGCCCCTTAAATTTTATATGATGATCCAATTAGAATTCTTATGCCCATGTCTGCATTTCTTGATTTTCGTGCCTCATTTATTCGAATTCAACGTTGATTTGTTTGATATTTTTTTGAATGCTCCACAAATGAAAAACCTAAATGCATGAGTGTTGAGCCCCAAGAACCTCAAGGGGGATTTGGTTAGGCGTTGCGGCACGTCAACCTAACCCTTGAGACTTCTCTAACATTGAGGTAGCTAGGAGGGAACTTGGAGGTAGATTTTCGAATAGTTATGCTCGGTACGCGGTCGACCGTGCCTAATGTTTAATGGCTTATCTCGGGCGGCCACCCGAGAGGCAAATGGAGGAATAAGGTTGAAAATCTTTGAAGATATGAGGATGATAGATCCACCAAATATTTGTTTCAGCCTTATATGATTTTTTGACGTTCATAGCATATCTTGATTTTCCGAGTTCACAGCTACCTTAAATTATCCACTTTGAGATGAATGTCAACGTTTGGATTGATATCTTGTTTTAATTCCTTGATCATTATCCCTTGAATCTCCGTTATGATTTTTACTAAGTCTCTAGACTTACTTTAAATCTTTTTTAAAATGTAGATGAGTGATTCGGACTTGAGATTGTGTTTTCCTAGCATTTTTGTCGTCGATGACCATGTGAGACGCCGAAGCATTGAGTTTTCTGTTCATGTTCACTTTACGGTCTCGAGAGCCCTAGGAGGGTGGCATCTTTTTACTAACACTTACACTTACGGCGAGATAGTGACTTACCTTACTGGGGAACCTCTAGACTAGTTTTTATTTTATTTTGGATTGTAATTTCGTAAACTTAACCTTATAGCTAATGGGTATAAGAATGTAAATTAGGGATGGATGTTAGTATTAAACTTAGTACCTTGTAAATGATGTAAATTATGGAGTGCTTGTAAGATAGACTGAGTATCCTATAATTCTAGAATTTTGCACTTGAGGTAAATCATAGTTTAGGAAGTTTATGAAGCTTATGTTTAGTATTAATCATTGCTCTTGCTCCAGGAAATTTCTATAGCACATCGCCCAAATATTGCAACAAACTTTAAGCAAAGTTTAAACTAAGTTCTATTGAAAATCACGAAAAATTTTCGGGGAAAAATTAAAAATAAATTTTATAGGAATAATAAAAAATGAGTTTTTTTGGATTCTTTAAGTTAAGTTCTTTGAGATGCTTAAACATGAATTTCATGGGATTATTTAAAAATGAGTTTCATGAGAATAAATACTCTTGAGGGGAGTTTGATTTAAAGTAATGTGTTCATGTTGATTTTAGTGTAACTATATTTATTATCGATTGTGAGTAACGTCCCGGAAACTAGGGCGGAGGTCCACTGGGACCCCGGGGCGCTATAGCCTCAAGGAGATTTGAGAGGGTTCAATCTGGTTTCTTCACAAAATCAATGAAGATTGAAGATCTTATTCAAACATAGGAGTGGATCATTGAAGTTCAAATGAGATCAAGATATTGATCAAATTTTGGAGAAAAGAATTTGGACTTGAAGAGAAGCACTTGACCAAATTGGTTTTCTTTGATTTGATCAAGGTAATTTTCTCACCTCCAACCTAAATCTATGCTTATATAGTGATCCTTGAAGGTTTAGCCTATTTATTCATGGGTGAATTGCATATTAGCCCCCTGTTATCTACAAATAGCACAAAGTCCTTTGTGAAATCAATAATAGCAACTAAGCCCTCTCTGTTTTTCAGGAAAGTTGAACCCATGCTACTTGCTGGGACATACTTCAAAATGGGTTGTGTAATGTCTCAAATGCCCTCCGATATATAAATTGACATTCTCTCATTCCATAGAATTTCCAAAGTACATTATCCCCTCTTTTCAGCCTTCAATCTTGAAAAACCCTAATTTATAGTGTATAGATTGTTCGATTCAAACCTAAAATCTGTGAATCACAAAGAATCATTGATTGCTCACTTCACCCAGTCATTTTTAGGTTTTTTTTTTTTGAAGGTGTATGTACATAATTCCTATTAATCTATGAAGTTACCAAAGATTTTGAGAAATCATTGACCTCTTTCCCAACTTCATCATCTTCCTCCAATCATGCCATACTGTCATCCCTAAAAACTTCCTTATCTTTAAAAATTATCTCTCTTGATTTAATCCAATCGAAAAGATTGCATCTCTATAATGAGCATGAATAATAATGCTTCCCCTTCCACATTTTGCTTTTAAATTCCACAACCTTAATCGTGGTTTTTTTTTCTTGCAATAGCAACAGATGGTTCCACACCTCAAATCCACCACAGGAGTATGCCCTATGCGCTTCCTTGTCTTGTTAAAGCTTGAACTTGCCATTGATGGTAGCGTGGAGGTTCTTGTTGGAAGTGGGAGAGAAGAAAAAGGTAAGATTCAAATGAAAAACCCTAACAAACTTTCATCCAATATGTAGAGGAGATTAAGAAGGGCAAGAATGTCATTACAAAAGGTTCTTTTCAATTCCAACTGTACTCAACAGTGTGTTAATGGCACGTAGGAGTCTTGGCTGGAATATGCAATTTCACTGAAAAATAGAAGGGGTTTAGTTGCTATTTTTGATTTCACAGGAGCCTTTGTACTATTTGCAAATAACACAAGGAAGTAATATGCAATTCACACATTTATTCATAGTTGATGAATATAATTTAATGTTTATTCTGCCGTAATTTTGATTGTTTACCCCTTCACCTTCACCTTCATCTTCATTTCACGATCAAGAAAATCTTCCTTATAGTTAAAATATTTTTTCTGTTAAAATTTCCCTACTCAAGATTTTAATTCTTTATTTTCCAAATAATCAATTGTTTTACGATCACGAAAGAATTCTTTTGTAACCAAATATTTTTATACATTTGAAAAATTTTTCTTACATCCAAAAATTTATAAATGCATCATTTCGGCCTGAACGAATCATTCAAGCCCAAAATTTAGCCCAAAAGTCTTATGGCCCAATATTCAAATTTTCAAAAAAAAAAAAAAAAAAAACTTGAAGGTAACCTCTCACAATTTATTGCCAATAAGTCACTGTCTTCTTCTATAAGTACGGGGAACTTTGCAAGACAAATCTTGCACACTCACTTTTCCGAAAAAAAAAATGCTTTTCATCTGTTATATTTGCCACTTTTTGGTTTTGATCCTATAAGTTTTGAATTTTGAATTTTAGTCCTGTAACTTTTAAAACATTCGCATATTTGGACCTGGCGCCACTGTAATTGCTATTTTTGGCACAAAAATTCCACGTGGCATGCCAGAAAATGCACATATTCGACAAAAACATACATGCCACATGGAATTTTTGTACTGGAAATAGCAGTTCCTTTGGCGTTAGGACCAAATATATGAATTTTTTAAAAGTTATAGGACTAAAATTCAAAATTCAAAATTTACGAGACCAAAACCGAATAGTGGCAAACATAAATGACGAAAAGTGTTTTTTTTCCACCTTGGCTTTCATTCACTTATCCCTCTCTCTCTTGCACACATCTCTCCACATATATATAGATATCTGTCTTCGCTTAGAAAAATACATACATCTATATATCATCATTTTCTCCTCCTTTTACTTACAAGCAAACAAATATATGTGAATCTATAGTTATTTCATTATCACAATATCTTTTACCAACTTTTTCAAGAGCCTTAGAAATTTGGAAAGAAAAGAGGAACTTAAAGGGAGAAATACTCTCTCACCAGGCCATTGTGGTGAGCACAAGAACACTAGTTAATATGATACTTTAAGATTAAAAGTTTGGTCGAAATGGCTTAATGTATAAATATATGGCATGGTTTCATTAGGTGTTAAAGCTTAAGACTTTTGGAAACACCACCTCAAACCAAAGCTTAGGACTTCATGTAAGATTTATGGCTTCCTTTCTTGGCTTTATGATCTTGTTCTTGCTTCCGTCTTTGGAGCGAATATATTCAGTTATATGTTTGATCCTTATAATGGCTATTGGACTTAAATGCTCAATATCCCTGTAAATGATGATTTGAGGATTTTGGACATCTTTGAAATTTGCTATTCTTTTTCATACATGAATTCTTGAAATTATAGGACCTTGGACAAATGAAAAAATGAAACTTTTGGACTTAAAACATTTATTTTCCTCAAAATTTGAGACTAGAACATGGACCTGTGATATATATTTTCACAAAACTCTTGGTAAAATTCAAACTTGAACTTTTAAAAGGTTCCCTCACAAAAATAACCTCCATAAAATCTGAAAATTTTGAGACAATAGTTAAAGGAATGTGTGACGCCCCCCGAAATCCCGGGGATGTACGAACCCGAGACCCGAGGTGCATCACTCGCATTCTATACAATCTAATCCAATTCAGAAATTCATAACGCAATCATTCAAGCTAACTTACATAAAACCATCAATAGATTCAAACTAAGTGCCAAAACTTACTATTACATACCAAGTTCTTCCTCCAGAATTCTACCTCCAGAATTCATCCAAACTACCCGATAAATAGGGATTTCGAGGGTCCTAGTTGACAATCTGATATTGCCCAAGTTCGGTCCCCAAGAAACTCCCCAGGGCCCACATTCATTCATTCGTATGGCTTAGAAAAGAAACGGACATTCAATAAACAATAAGCCGGCAAGGCATTACGTTTTATGGCTAACAATAACAAGTGACATTTCAAATAGGCCAAACGTATTCAATCGATCAATCGTTTTGAATAGTGGACTATGGACTAGGGAGATTACGTTTTAAAACTTTGTATTACGTTAAAATGATTGGATATGGACTCAAGATGTCAAGAAATAGGATTTTAAAACTCAAAACATCAATTTTGGACCGAGACTGGGCGCGTTTGCATGCCCGAGCACCCAAAACGCAAAATTTGGCCCGAAGCTGGGTGCTTAACGGTAAAATCTGGCTCGAAGTGGGTGCTTGAGCACCCAGATGCGCGTGCTCAAGCGCTCACTCTCGGGTTTAATTCCGAATTTTTGTCTCTTGATTTTGTTTGAATTTTTATTCCAAAAATACATTTTTGAGATTCCTAAATACGTAAAAACATTTATATAACATCGTTTTGGATTTTGATTTTGAAAATTTTCAAAAAATTGTTTTAACGTCCAATCCTACGGTTTTGTCCATATCTTTTGTTTCTAATCAATTTTTTTAGTTCGTTTCTCCTCTTAGTCCATAGTCCAACATTTAAGTTCAATCCCAAACATCGCTATATAGTTCAAGATGGTTCAATAAGCTTTGGGATGGGTTCATATTCAAGAGAGTGAGTATGGAATAGTAAGAATAGCAATAATCATCACAAGTTTACATACTCAACATATCATAGAACATTTCATATCCAATAACTTAAGGCATGCTCGATTAATCAACGAGAAAGCTGGAAATTCATGCTCATGGAGAAGGGAATAAGCTATAAATCTTACCTCTTACCGCTTAAATCCGAAAATGTGGTTGAACCAAGTTATAATCGACACCTATAACCACATATATACGTTTATATCAAGCTCTATGAACCATAACACAAACTATTCCTAAATCACAAGGCTAAGACCCACTTACCAAGTATTGGAGTGAGAGACACACACCCACAAGAATCCCACAAAGCTAAGATCGATTTCTGCTAGAAGAAAATGATGCAAATGAATCTTTCTAAGTGTTTAAGTGCTTGAGAGTGTTGAGAGTTTAGCAGATTTGAAGTCCATTTGGTGGTCTATTTATAGATAGATTTTGAGCAAAAATTGAGAGAATCCAAAAGCCAAAGCCCCTCTAGACAATATCCAACAATTAGGGGGGGTAGCTAGGTGGCTACAAGACAAGGTAGGATGGATGGATGGATGGACTCCCATCCATCATGGATTGCTGTTGCCGGCTGAGCTCTTTGGGTTGGCAGATTTCCTTTCATTTTTGCTTCAATTTTAAATTTCAATTTGATGCCAAATTAGTCAACAAAAATGGCTATGGGTTGGGCTAGTTTGGGGCTTGTATTGGGCTTATAAATTGGGTCATTTGGGCTCGTTTTTGGGTTGAGACGTGACGTGAAGTTGCGACGTATTGATTCAAAATATTTTTGAATATGTGAAACGTGTTTTGGTTTTAAAACGAAGCTCAATTTTAAAATCCAATGAATTTTTGAAAAATCGACAATTCAAAAATTTTATTTTAGGAATTCTCAGGTGTTACAGAATGAATTTATGAACTTTCAATGTTTTCTCCAAAAAAACAAAAAAAAAATTGCGATTAATATTTGGGACTTACATTTTTAGAAATTTTGCTTCAAATTAATTTTGTTGGAAATCTATTTTCAAAACCCGTTTTTGAGCATGGACGCACCTGAGACAGAATCCAAACTTTTTCTTTTTATCTTTCTTGCTATTTTAAGTCCATATTTCACCTCTTTTTACTAATTTAAAACTTCAAAACGATTATCGCCTTAATCCAAGATCCAAATCAAATGAATTCAGAATTTGATGTTTGTTGTTGATTGTTGTTCTTGTCTTGAATATGAATATGTTCGATTGATTCGATATTATTTTGAAATAAATATGTTTGTTCGTTTGATCCTTCATGCATGTTAAATTTGGACCTGGGAACCTCAGGGAGTATTAGATGGGGTAATATTGGATCGTCAATCAAAATCCCTGAGAATTCTTACATGTTGTGAAAGTTCAGAGGAATCTTGAAGGTAATTTCTAAAAAGGCTACTCTCGGAGACACACGATCGACCATGCCACATTTAATCCTCTTGAGAGGCCACTCAAAGTTTAGGGTTCTTTTGGAGGAATAGGGTGAATGAATGGATGTTAGGAGTAATAAGGGTGACAGATCCACCAAATATTTGTATTCTTTTGGAGGAATACGTTTGTTGACATGAATGTGACAAAATTTATAAGTTATGTGTTCGAAATCTTTGTTCTGAATGTTTCGATTTGACATGATTATCACATTTATGGTTCATTCTTGCTATGTCTCTCGATCAATCCTATACTCTTTTTTTTTTTTTT
>JACFYI010003763.1:92253-107709 GCA_014898755.1 Handroanthus guayacan
GGACTTAGCTAGCTTTTGGGATGAGCATCATGTTTCGAACTTATATTATGTACAGGATGATGGATCGTAATATTTAGATCGATTGCCTTATGTACTTGAACTCTTGGATTGTAATAGTAAGCTATGGTTATTAGTTGAATCTATTGTCGGCCTTTATGCAAGTTAGTTTGAATTATTGTTTTTGAATTTCTGAATCGGATTTAAATTGTATAGAACGCGAGTGATGCACCTCGGGTCTCGGGTCCGCACATCCCCGGGATTTCAGGGGGCGTCACATATATTATGTGTTATCTAAGTTTTGGACTAATTTGGACTAAAGTTTGGGACTAAAAGTTATTTCTTGGGTTAAAATAACACATAAGATGATTTTTTTTGTATAAAATAATTTTTTCAAAAGTGATAAAATATTTTCGGTTGAGAAAAAAATCTCAAAATGGCAAAAAAATCTGTTACCGATTAGAATTTTTTTCAAAAGCATTTCAAAAATGTTTATTGATTAAAATCAAGTGTTTAAACATTAAATTAAGAAAATTCTATTATTTTCAAATTTAATTAGAAAAATGTTCGAGTTGTTACATAATAACTGTATATATATGGCTTTTAGCCATTAGAACTCCTAGTTGGTGGCATGTATGCATTAGAATAGTCGTTTGTCGAGAAATATTGTAATGACATGTTTTGTTTGTTAGCTTGTGGCTGTGTGAAACCTTGGGTTTTAATTAGCATTATGGTTTATTGTATATATTTATATATTGCTTAGATCTTTTCTTTGTATTTATGTGTTCCGCTAGAGGTCTATCTGCCCACAAGTATCATTGCTGGCCTAGGGATGGATGTTCTAGACTCTAGTACATTACAAGTGGTATCAGAGCATAGGATAGGAAGCCTTAGAATCTCTTAGTTCGCTATTATATATATGGTACGGTTTTCTTTCACTAATTACTAACCTGGTAGTGATTGTTAGTTGTGCTGTGGGTAGATGGACAAGGGAAAAGGAAAGGCAGAGAAGTATAAGGATTCCACATACAACATTAGTAGGAGTGATATAGGCCCGCAGAAGAAGCAATGGCTAGATTACAATGCACTCTTGGAGGAGAAGGATTGAGGGATTGAATATTGGAATAAAGCATATATGGAGCAGCATAAGTTGTATATGGATTATAATAAGTGGGCCAAGGCTGAGATGGAGAGGATAGTGGATAAGTACCAGGGGATAAGTACTAGGGTCTGTAGCATAATGTTAAGAGTATGGTAGCTAATAATCAACTTCACTTCACCTTTGTTGAGAAAGAACTTCATAGGCTAGTTTGATGATGCCTTTAGGCAAGCGGCAGATGTTTTATCTAGCATGGAGTGGACGGCCTAGGATTACATGAGGGGCGACTATGTCCTGAGATTTGAGAGACCCGAAGAGCCATGGATATCTAGTTTGCTCGTGAGGAAAATATACGCATCAAAGTTTAACCAAGTTGGTGGCATTAATATTAATGTGCCGAGTTTCCCTGGAGTGCTTAGCCAAAATATGGACAGAGGAATTGGTCATCCAGTGTGCCAGGAGGCGAGGGAAATTGTAGCGTCCCGAATCTAGAGCTTCCGCCCCTAGAATGGATTGCGATATCATTGCACAACTACAACTTTTATTGGAAATACAACTCTTCAAGATACATTTCTTCATATTTACATTAAGACAAAACAATATGCTATGCTAACTACAATATTCCTCCATTGCTTTAACCTATAAAATATTTTGATAACATAAGTTCCGAATGAACTTAATAAAATTTATGGGTGGATTAGAATGGCAAGAAGTAACAAATGAGTTGGATGAATAAGGGAAAAATAGGACCAATGGAAATCATTATCAAGAAGTGTAAATTATAGCTGAACTAGTTATTTGGTGGATCTGTCACCTTTATTACTTCAACAATATATCAATCCTTATCCCTCCAATCATTTTGTTCTCAACCCTCGACATTTCGAGGGGAACAATTCTCAACCCTCAACAATTCTAGGGGATCAATAGGCACGGTCGACTACGTGCCATGGACCAGTTCCCTGAAAAACCTACCTCCAGGCAATCGTGAAACTGTCCAACATTTGAAAAATCTTGCAAGAGACTGACTGACGGTCCGATACTGCCCAGCGTTCTCACCGATGGTTCCCAGGCCCAATAATCAATAACATTCAGGTTTCAAAGCAATAGGGTCAAAGGAAATGAACAAGAATAGAATCATGATTTCAAGGAACAAGAATCACGTACGATGAATAAATCAATAGAATCGATGAATTGATGAAAAATAGATACAGAGTAACCATAAATTTTACCTCATATTTCCTTCAAAGATTTCTCTTCATTTTCCAAAATTCTTCCTCCTTCCTTTCATCTTCAACTCCAAGTTGGATTTATAAAGATTTAGAAAAACTTATTTCTAGTTTAAAAGGTAGAGTATGAAACTTTGTGTGTTTGTGTGTGTGTACGATTTGTGTGTATGAAGAAATTGAAGACCACCTACCCCTATTTATAGGTGTAGTTTGAGGGTTTAATTGCAAAGGAAAAATAGTTTAGGGGGCTATATGAAAATTAGATGAATGGAGTGGCTGAATAGGAACTTTCCATGTAAGCAAAATGATAAAAATTTATGAAGATTATGCCATGTGGGAGGGTGAGTTCTAAAGTGAAGATTTGAGGATATGATATGAAAAGATTTTGTGAAAAATGGTCCAATAGAATTCTTCCAAACTAGAGTTCAAATGGTTAAATAGAAATATGCCATGGAGGATGATGAATTGGAAACCTAAAGATTTGGATAAGGTAGCATATGATCTAGGAGAGTTTTAGGTGGCTAAGAAGGATTTTTCCCAAGTGTATAAAGTATGACATGGATGGTAAGATAAGAGCCAACTAATATGTTGAGGTGTAAAGTTTAAAATTATAGGATAAGGTAGATGCAATTGGTTCCAATGAAAATTTCCCAACTAAGGTATTGAGTTGTAAAACTAGATAAGATAAGATAAGAATAAGGTATAGTGGTGCAACATGGCTTTATGAGATTTGGCCACAATAATATGCAAAGCGGTGCAATAAAAATTTGCAAAATTCCTCTACATAATAGGTAAGATTTTTGAAAAAAATATAATTATACCTTTTGAGAATATTGTGTGTGAGTAGCTAGTTATTTGGCCTTTAAAAAGAAATTTGGAAAAGAATTTAAGGTGTAAAAATATTAGAAAATTTCAGAATTTAATAAGAAATGAAGAATTTTGTGTAACAAATTTTGTGGATGAGTGTAACAATTAAAAATCATTAGAGAATATTTAGAATTTGTAGAAAATATTTAAAAATTGAAGAAAATATTTTTGTGTATGAGAAAAGATGGATAATATCTTATTTATAGAGTAAATGAATTTTATGGGACGTTACAGAAGTAGTCTGTAGAGGGTCAGACGCACCGCATGCATGAGGACTATTCATCCACCACCTCCTATCTAGGTACACATCACAGATAACGAGCTACCATGAATTGACAGGCACTTTGGAGGCTCGAGGACTGTGATCTAAGTGAGGAGTTTGCGCGAATTGAGGCAATGAGAGGTGATGGCATCAGTGGCAATGCCAATGCAGTTGCTGGTGATGATGCCAGAGTGGATGATCTTGTGGTTGGTGACATTGTGGGTATTGGAGGTAATGGTGGTATTGATGATGAGGTTAGTGTGGTTGGTAACGTTGGTAACATTGGAGATGTTGGGAATCAGATGGAAGAGGAAGAGCTAGAGAAGGATCCTGAGGAATAAATTCATTAGGATAGACTTTGAGAAAACCTTCCCACTTATCGCAACACTTAAATTCATTAGGATAGTGCTGGTCATAGCTACATCTTATGACTACAAAATATTGTAGATGGGTGTGAAAATCACTTTTTTTAATGGTAACCTCGATAAAGAAATTTATATGGAATAACCAGAAGGCTGAATCCAATGGAAGAGAATAAAACGTTTGCAAGCTTCAAAGGTCTATTTATGCACTTAAACAAGAGTCTCAAAGTTGGAATATACGTTTCGATGAAATAGTCAAAGGGTTTGGCTTCATAAAAAATGTGTATGAGCCCGGTGCATACAAAATGAGCAGTGGAAGCACGGTGCAGTTTTTACTACTTTGTGTAGATGACATCCTAATCATTGGGGAATGATGTGGGAGCATTAAAGTATATTAAAGCATGGTTGTCCACACAATTTTCCATGAAAGATTTGGAGGAGGCATCTTTTGTATTAGGAATATGGACATATAGTGATAGATCGAAAAGATTACCGGGGCTCTTCCAAAATCCGTACATTGATAAAGTACTAAAAAGGTTTAATATGAAAAAATCCAAGAGAGGGTTCCTCCCTATGAGACATGCATTACATCTCTCTAAGTCTATGGCCCCTAAGATAGAAGAAGAGAGACGTAGGATGTCTAGCATTCCTTATGCCTCTGCTATAAGAAGTACAATATATGCAATGCTATGTACTAGACCGGATGTAGCATACGCTCTAAGTGTTATGAGCCGCTTTCAATCCACTCCCGGTGAGAGTCAGTGGAGTGTCGTAAAGACAATTCTCAAGTACTTAAGAAGAACTAAGGAGTTTCTTGTTTTACGGCAATGAAGAATTGAAACTAAAAGGGTTCTTCTATTCTAGTTTTCAATTCGATATAGATGACAATAAATTCATTTCGGCATTTATATTTTGCCTTAATGGTAGCGTAGTAAGTTGGAGGAGTTCCAAGCAAGATACAACGGCCGATTCCGCCACTAAGGTAGAATATATAGCAGCATTAGATGCTGCAAAAGAGGGTATTTTGGATGAAAAACTTTATCTAAAAGTTGGATGTGGCTCCTTGCATAGCGGAGCCTGTTGTCATCTTCTATAACAGTAATAGAGTTATCGCGCAAGCAAAAGAGCCAAAATCTCATTAGCGATCCTAGCATAAAATTAGGTGTTATCATTTGATCCGGGATTAATAGAGGCAACATTAGAGTAGAAGGCGTTGCCTAAGAAAAGATTATAGCGAACCCACTGACTAGGCTGCTTACCCAGAAGGTCTTTGAGAGATATCTTCAGAAGATAGGTCTAAGGACTATGAGTAATCGGCTTTAGGGCAAGTGAGAGACTGTTAGAATAGTGCCCCACAATCAATTAAATTTGGCCTCTAATAATTGCTCTTGTATAAATGATCTTATTTTTGCAATATAAATAAAATGGCTATCTTCTTCATATCCTCGTGAATTGTCTCATTAAAAATCGATATAGAAGAAGTCCTGTAGATTGTATAAGGCTATAAGGCTAGGTGACGCCTATAATGGTGATCATTAATGTAACATCCCGCAAAATTCCTTAACTCCATTAATAAAATTTTATCCAGGCATAACTATATTTTCTCATGTATAAAAATACTTTCTTCAAATTTTAAATACTTTCTACAAGTTTTAATTACTTTCTATTGATTTTTAAAGTTGTTATGCTTATCCACAAAACTTGTTACAAAAAATTCCTTATTTCCTCTTAAATTTTGAAATTTTCTAATATTTTTACATCTTAAATTCCTTTCTAAATTTCTTTTACAGGCCAAGGGTATAATTATATTTTTTTCAAAAATCTTATCTACTATGTAGAGGAATTTGGCAAATTTTCATTACATCACTTTGCATATTGTCATGGCCAAATCTTATAATGCCATGTTGCATCACTATACCTTATTCTTATCTTATCTTATCTAGTTTTACAACTCAATACCTTAGTTGGCAAATTTCATTGGAACAAATTACATCTACCTTATCCCATAACTTTAGACTTTACACCTCAACACATTAGTTGGCACTTATCTTACCATCCATCTCATACTTTATACACTTGGGAAAAATACCACTTAGCCACCCAAACCCTGCTAGATCCTATACTACCTTATCCAAATCTTTAGGTTTCCAATTCATCATCCTCCATGGCACATTTCGATTCGACCATTTGCACTCTAGTTTGGAAGAATTCTATTGGACCATTTTTCACAAAATCTTTTCATATTATATCCTCAAATCTTCCCTTTACAACTCAACCCTATACTTGGCAAATTTCTATAAAACCATATAATCTTTACATAGTTGGAAAAATCGCATTTGTCCACTTTTCACAAAATCTCCTCATACCTTATCCCAAATCTTCTTATTTCTTATCCCAAATCTTTCCATATCTTATCTCAAATCTTTAGCCTTATAAATCATCCTCCACATGGTATAAGTTTCATAAATCCTTATCACTTTTGCTTGCATGAAAAGTTTCTATTTGGCCACCCCATTTGTCTAATTTTCATGTAGCCCCCTAATCTATATTTTAATTAAATCCTAGCCCCCTAAGCTATTTTTCTTTTGCAATTAAACCCTCAAACTACAACTATAAATAGGGGTAGGTGATCTTTAATTTCTTCATACACACAAATCACACACACACATACACACAAACACACAAAGTTTCAAGCTAAAAATTAGTCAATCAGTCTTTTCAAATCTTTATAAATCCAACTTTGGAGTTGAAGAAGGAAAGAAAAGAGGAAGAATTTTGGAAAATTAAGAGAAACTTTTGAAGAAAATACTAGGTAAAATTTATGGTTATTCTCTATCGATTTTTCGTTGATTCATCGATTCTATTGATTCATTTATCGTATGCAATTCTTGTTCCTTGAAATTCGATTTTTCGTTGATTCATCGATTCTATTGATTCATTCATCATACGCGATCCTTGGTCCTTGAAATCATAGTTCTATTTTCATTCATTTATGCTCTTTATTCCTTTTTATGCTCCTATAGCTTCTTATCGACGATCCAAAATATTTATTGATGAATTCATTCCGTGTTTATTTGATGATCTTAATTGATCGATTCAATCACTGAAAGTATTGATCCTATGCTTTGAAACTTGAATGTTATTGATTATTGGGCCTGGGGACCACCGGTGAGAACGCTGAGCGGTATCGGACCGTCAGTCAGTCTCCTGTAGGGTTTCGCAAATATTGGACAGTTCCACGATTGCCTGGAGGTAAGTTTTTTGGGGAACTGGTCCATGGCACGTAGTCGACCATGCTTATTGATCCCCTCGAAGTGTCGAGGAGAACAAAATGTCAGAGGGATAAGGATTGATATATTGTTGAAGTAATAAGGGTGACAGATCCACCAAATAACTAGTTCAGCCACAATTTACACTTCTTGATAATGATTTCCATTGATGATATTGTTATTGTTCCTTTATTCATCCAACTCATTCATTACCTCTTGCCATTCTAATCCGCCATAAATTTTACTAAGTTCATTCGAAACTTACGATATCAAAATATTTTGCAGGTTAGGACAATGGAAAAATATTGTAGCTAGCGTGGCATACCTTTTTGTTTTGATGTAAATATGAAGAAATGTACATTGAAGAGTTGTATTTCCAATAAAAGTCGTAGTTGTTATCTTTATTTGTGCAATGATATCGTTTTAGTAGCAACCCAGTCTAGGGGTGGAAGCTCTAGATTCGGGGCGCTACAATTAAATTAGTTCCTAGATGTCTTGATCTTAAATTTTTCAATCATAGAATCTTTGACACGAGGACATTTTAGATTTAGATAGACTTGTACTAATGATGCGCAATTCAAGGGGTTGAATTGTTGCCCTATTTCATGGGTAATCCACATAGTGGACACTGGTGCATGTTAGCGGTTGTTTGTTAGAAGAACAAGTTCACTGACAGACCCGATATGGAGAATATCATGAGATAGCCATAATAGCATTCAGTGATGGTTGATTCTCTATCTTATTATAGTGTATATAATTAATCCTTAAACTTGAGGGACCATAGTAACCTTACGGTAGGTCCTTGCTCCTTAATGTGCATCTCGATCACTTACTGGCAGATCGCATGATGTGCATACTGGGAATAAGCTATCTATATATAGAGATTTGTGAGTCCCAAAAAAAGGATCCATTTCTTCATTTTGATAAATGAGAAAATCTCCTATATTTTCTATGATTATTCGATTCAAGAAAATTCTTGCGCAAGGTGGCGTGTCGATTTGGAAAAGAGTTTTCAAAGTCGAGAGTACAAATGAATCAATCATTAAGATTTGATGTATAGTTACTAGGCTATTAGAGATATCGAAAATATCTTAACTTTAGGCCACTATCGAGAGATGAAAATGGAGGGACTGTATTTATATGGTATGCGTAAGTAAATGGGATTCACATGAATTAATTTACTAATAAATTGAGCTCCATGGGCTTGAGGTTATATGTCGACTATGAAGAATGGGTTCTCTAAATGTAATTAGATTAACTCTATAAGTGATTAATTGAACTGTTTAATTAATCATAAATCATAAAGAGTTATGGCCCATATCTAATTAGTTAATGAACCTAGAGGGTCATACCCTTCCTTGATATTATCCTCGGAATGAATTTAATGAAAATTCTCCAATTAAGTTAGAGAGAAATCGTCGAAATCAGTTTTACGTTAAAGAAGAGAATTTTTAACTAAAAGTCAAAATGTTTGACTTAAGTCAAAGTGGGTCTTCTTGGATAGGTTAACTTGATCTATCAAATTAGACTAATTAAATTAACTATTAATTTAATTTAATTAATTTGAATAGTTGATTTTAATTGATCCAAGTAGAATAACTAAATTGGAGAGGGAATTCAATTTCATAAATGCCAAGTTGAAAAATCATGTTGCATTTTAATTAAAGTGTTAATTAAAATATCACATAAAATATCCTACTTGAATATCATATAGACCAATGGAATTTAAAAAAAACATCTAGATCCTTTCCTCCAACTCCCATGCTACATAGAACTCCAAGTAGGATATAAATAACTACCATCACAACTCCCATACCACCATATGGCCAAATCCTAGCAAGAAAAAATTTGAAAATTTTTGAAATATTTTCTCTTCCTCCAAAATCAATTTCCTCTTCATCTTCTCCATTAGATCTTCATCCCTAAGTTTAGACTAATCATAAACTTGAAAGAATTCAAAAGAGAAAGTGTGGATTCAACATCAGAGTGTGAATTCACTACAAAGATTGAAGGATCAAGAGTTAGTTTCTTTTTTTGAAGCTCACGGCCTCAAGGAGATTTGACAAGATTCCATTCAGTTTCTGCACAAAATCAAGGAAGATTGAAGATCTTCTTCAAGCATAGGAGTGGATAAGTGAAAATCAAAAGAGATGAAGGTGTTGATCAAATTTTAAAGAGAAGAATTCGGACTTAAAGAGAAGCACTTGATTGAATTGGTTTTCTTTGATTTGATCAAGGTAATTTCCTCACCTCCAAATCTAGATCTATGCTCGTATGGTGATCCTTGAAGGTTTAGGCTATTTATTCATAGTTGATGAGACAATTTATGAGAATGTGAAGAAGATGGCCATTTTATTTATGTCGCAAAAATAAGATCATTTATACTGGAGCAATTGTTACAAGCCTAGTCTAATTGCTTACAGGGCACTGCTCTAACAATGCTGCCAGGGCTAACCTAAGAATTATCAAAAATGGGACAAATAACTCCTATATCTAATAATTAAATGATTTCTTTCTTCACTATTTCTTTCATTATTGGGGTTAGTCTTATTTGATTCTCCATGTATGACTTGGATCATTCTCTAGAAGTATCTTGCACATGCAAATGGAATGGCTAATTCTATTGATGTCAATGATGGTCCACTCAATTGTTTTTTCATGCTCCCTTATCACCCTCAAAAGTTTCTCCATTTGTAAATCGAAAAGCAAAGAAGAGATTATTATAGGTAAAATTTGAGATTGAACTAAATAAGTGCAACGAAGATGACTAGAAAATGATTTTAATTGCAAATTGGGTGGTTCCATAATGGATGGCTTTAGTGGTTTTGGAGATGTTGACTTCCAAAAATTGGCTTTAGTTCTCTTGAAGAATCCAACATCTTTATCATCTCTTGAGTATCTTCAACTTCTTCATCCCTCCAGAAAATTAGTGCTTTTTCCCATGGATCCTCAATTCGCTTGACTTGTAGGTCTATCTTTACGCGATTACTCACCACAATAATGAAAAAAACACTCATCAGATTCATCAAGGACATCAATAAGAGTTCTACTTGTCACAAAAAATGGTTTCCTAAGAACAATAAGATTCTAAGTAGCTGCTTCCGTATTAAGAACAATAAAGTGAGCGGGCAAAATAAGTTTATCAACTTTCTTAGAAATATCAATGAAGTAAGCAGGGAAAATAAGTTTATCAATTTTCACAAGAACATCTTCCACTATTTTCTTAGGATAAGTGAGTGATGTATCTTATGACTAAAAAGTGATGCTAGTGTGTTTAGCTTCCCCTAACCCTAGCTTTCGATAAATCACGTAAGACATTAAATTAATAGTAACTCCTAATTCACATAATGCTTTACCCAAAAAGTGAGTGCCGATAGTGTAAGGTATTGTGAAGCTACCCGAATCTTTAAACTTTGGTGGTTATTTCTTTTGGATAATTGAGCTATATTCTTTAGTTAAAACTGTCATCTCATAGTCCCCCAAGTGCCTTTTCCTGGATAAGATATCTCTCATGAAGTTTACATAACTATGGATTTGTTCTAAGCCTTCAGCAAAAGAAATATTAATGTGAAGTTTTCTTAACTTCTAAAAATTTTTGAAATTGCTTATCTACCTTTAGCTTCTGCAATATTTGAAGATAAATGGGATTGGGGAGTAATAGGATTGTAAACCCATTAGGTGGATCTACCTCCTTTCCTTTTTTGATTGTCTTACTTGTTTTTCCTTTGAGGATGTGGCCTCCTTGGTTGCTTTTTGAAGTTCCTTGCCACCTTTTAGAGTGATTGCTTGACACTGTTCCTTTCTATCCTTTCTAAGTTTAACCTCAATATTACTTACATGTTGTCATGTATTTACTACATTTGCTGACTAATTCTATTTGAGTTTCTCGAGTTCCAAGAAAACATTAGTTCTAGCCATGTATTGTTTTCTAAATGGTTACTCAAAAGATAATCAAATAGCCATGGAAAGACGAAAGATGAAACAAACACAGAAGCTACTGCATTTGTTTTCTCGCTTCCATAGCAAAATAATAAAATCATTATTCCAACAAGTTTACTACATCCAGATGTGTTATATCAGTGAGGCCATTTGAGTCATCATCTCTGTATGCCAATTTTTCCAGTGTCATTATTTTTATGTACAAAATTTGTCTCATCATCTTCATATAATGAAATTCTTGTCACTAGTAGAAAAAAGATCTATGGAGACGCCGAAAAGTGGTATATTCTGACACTGTGACATTTGTTATACTTTCATAAAATGTCACATAGGAAGGGGTCCCAGTACCTTATTTTGACGCCAGTCAGTATCCTTAAAATGTTACATTTTGTGACGGATAAAAGAGTCCACAAAAGTATATATGTGCCCCCATATATGAATATAGGATGATTTTATGTGTAACGCCCCCCGAAATCCTGGTAGCATTCTGCCCCGAGACCCGAGGTGCGTTACTCACATTCTATACAATCTAAAACTGATTCAGAAATCCAACAACATGATAATTCATACTAAATTCCCAAAGGAAGAGAAATATTATTACATGTACAAATATTGAAAAATACATAATATATCTAGCTTAAAGCTTACAAGCCATTGATCTAAACATTTCTAAGTCTATAAGTCCCAAAGCAAAAGATTTATCCAAAATACAATAAGAATTGCAATTTCAAAACAAACTAAACAATCTATCAAGCTTCATTCATTCATTCGTCTCACGAACCTATATGGTAATATAGAGTAATGAGTCCACTAACCCAGTAAAACTTATAGCAAAAAGACGAGAATAAGAGGTTCAAAGAAGTAAGCATATTAACAACAAGACAAGAATGTGATTTGGGAAGCAATTCAGAATAATCAAGACGATCAATATAATCATATATTAGAAAACTTTTATCACATTCAAGTCATTTGGCTGAAACAATCAATTTGATAGGTCTATCACCCTTATATCTTCAACATATATGATTCACCTTATCCCTCCAACTCTCGAATGAGCTCAATCAATCAAAGAGCACAGCCAACCTACGTGCTCAGGATAGCTTTCGAGGATTCTACCTCCAGAATCCATCCGAAGTACCCAACAATCTGGGATTTTCGAGGGTCCTAGTCGACAATTCGATATTGCCCAAATTTGATCCCTAAGAAAACTTCTTAGGGCCCACAATCAATCAATCATTTAGGTTTGAAATAAGGGAAAAATTCAATCGTTCAATAAAGCCGATAAACCATAATGTTTAATGGCCATCAATAGCAAATAACAATTCAAATAGGCCAAACATATCAATCAGTCATTTCGGAAGTTCGACTATGGACTAGAGGATTTTTGTTTCAAAACTCATATTACATTAGAAAGATTGGATATGGACCTTACGTGTGATGAAATAAGGTTTAAGAAATGAAGATAGTGTTCGGAAATGGGCCCTTGGCACTTAAACAGGCGCCAGAGCGCCAAAGGAAGGTTTCGAAATAGAAGTTGGGTGCTGGGGTGCCCATATGGGTGCTTAAGCACCCAAGCCTTTGAAATGTTTGTTCATTTGTCCCGAGAGTTGGCGCTGGGGTGCCTACCGACGTTTGCTCAGGCGTTGACTCTTGGGTAGAAATTTGATTTTTCATCTTTTGATTTTCTTCGAATTTTTTATCCAAAAATAGATTTTTGAGGTTCTCTTATACGTAAAAATATTTATAAAACATCATTTTGAAATTTGTTTTTGAGATATTTCGAAAGATCGTTTAAACGTCGAATAACACATTTTTAGTCCATATCTCTTGTTTTCAATCAAATATTTTGTTCGTTGTTCCTCCTAGTCCATGGTCCATTATTCAAAACTCACTCCAACGCATCGGCAAAGAGGTCAAGATGATTAAACTTCGAAGTTATATAATAAAGGAATAGAGCTCAGGATAGCAAGGAAATCAAGATAATAATATAGCTCATGCTTTCAATGATTCCAAATGAAGCAAAAATCTCATAAACTCAAGCATGATAAGCCATAATAAGGATGAAGAAGCCATAAGTCTTACCTTAGATGCTAGAACTTGAGTGTATGCAAGTGGTTCAAGCTTAGTCCTCAACACCTAGCATCGCAACACACTTATATCAAGCTTCTGTATAACCATATCATTAATCATTTTTAAACACCAATCTCAAGCCACTTACCAAGAGTTAGGATGAGAGTTCACACCTTAACTTCCATTAGTGCAAAAACCGGTTTTGAAGAGTAGATGATGCAAGTAGTGTTTGTTCTTTGATTGAAGAAAATTTTAAGTATGAAAAGAGTTCAAATTTCTGCCGAAATTTTGTGACCAACATAGGGCTTATTTATAGAATGAATTTGGGGCCAAAATGAAAGAATCAATAAATTGAAGCCCTCCCAATTAAATATCAAAATTTTGGAGCTGATTTGAGACATCCTTTGATGAATGGATGGGATAAATTCCCATCCATGTTGGTAGAGTAGGGTTGCTGCGGATTTTCAGCCATCCTTTTCTTTTCTTTTTTTTTTTTTTTTTTTTTTGAGTTCAAAGATGCTTTGCTTGGTCAACAAAATAGCTAGGTTTTCGGCTTATGAAATGGGCTTGTTTCATGGGCATTGGGCTTGTTTTTGGATCGAAATTTGATGATAAAATAAAACCTGATTGCTTAAAATTTTTTCGGATGTATGAAATGTGTTTTGGTTTTAAACTGATGTTTGATTCTGAAATCAAATAAATTTTCGATAAATCAACGATTCAAAATTTTTATTTAGGAAATTCTTGGATGTTACACTCTCCTCCCTAAAAGAATATGGTCCCCAGATTTATACTTTATTCGAACAAGTGCGGATTCTTGTTCCGTATTTTATCTTTACATTCCCACATAGCCTCTTCTACTTTTTGATTCCTCCAAAGTACCTTAACTTGATGTATCCTATGATTCCTAAGCTCACAGACCTAGAAATCTAATATGTGAATGGGCTGTTCTACATAGCTAAGGTCGCTTTGGAGAGGATTATCAAGATGTTCTATAACATGCGAGGGGTCCGGATAGTATTTTTGTAGCTGGGATACGTGGAATACGTTTTGGATTCCAGTTAGGTTTGGTAGAAGATCTAATTGATATGCTACAGGACCTATTCGTTCCAAAATCTCGAAAGGTTCTGTATATCTATGATTTAGTTTTCCAGCTTTGCCCATTCTCCGAATTCCTTTCTGGGGAGAAATTTTCAAAAATATTTGATCTCCCACACTGAACTCCAAATCTTTCGTACGCTTAGCAGCGTAGCTTTTCTAACGATCCTAAGTAGTTTTTATATTATTCTTGATGATCTGAACTTTATCTATAGTTTCTTGGATTATCTCAGGTCATAGTGCATCTTTCTCTGAGCTCGAGGTGCTCTTAACCTCACTATATCTTAATGAAGGGGTGATCTGTACTTCCTACCATACAGTGCCTTATATGGAGTCATTTGAATTGAGGCTTGGTAACTATTATTATAGCCGAACTCTACTAGTGATAGGTATCTATCCCAATTTCCTGGGAAATTCAAAACACCTGCATGTAGCATATTCTCTAGTGTTTGAATTGTCCTCTTCGATTGTCCATCTATGCTACAGTACTGAACAGTAACTCTGTCCCCATATGTCCTTGCAAGCTCCTCCATAGCCTCACTGTGGATTTGGGATCCCTGTTGGAGATAATACTTTGAGGAATCCCATGTAATCATATGATTTCCTTTATACAAATCTGAGCAAGCTTCTCGACATTATACTGGGTTTTCACCGGTAGAAAATGTGCCGATTTGGTAAGTTTATCTACCACAACCCAAATACTATCAGATCTGCCTCGTACCATATGCAGACCGATCACAAAATCCATTGTGATCTATTCCCATTTCCAACTTGGAATTAGGAGTGGCTGTAACTTCTCAGACAGTCTCTAGTGTTCTATTTCCGCCAGTTGGCAGGTCAGATATTTTTGAACATATTCAACTACATCTTTCTTCATTCCTTCCCATCAGAATTTGTGTTTTAGGTCTTTGTACATCTTTGTTCCTCCAGGATGTAATAAATACTTCGTCTGATATTCTGCAGATAGCATTCTTTCCCTCATTCGTGTAGGAACAACAATTTGATCCCTAAATCATAATAACCCATTAGTGTCAATCCTAAAATTAGGTTTTATCTCTCTATTCTGTTTCTGAACCCAATTATCTTCCTCTTGGGCTCTTAGGATCTCACTATACATCTCTGGGTAGAGCTCATACTTGCTAATCTTCCCTTACGACTTAAAGCATCTGTAATGACATTTGCTTTTCCTGGATGATAGGTGAGAGTGAAGTTGTAATCCTCCAGGAATTCCATCCACCATCGTTGTCTTAGATTCAGGTTCTTTTGG
>JACFYI010003763.1:110120-121500 GCA_014898755.1 Handroanthus guayacan
CTTTCGGTGGTGGTGGAGTTGTGTGTGCTCGCGATGATCTCGAACGAGGTGGCTCGTCCCTCATAACCTCCTCTCGAAATATGGACAAAATAAACGGGACCTAAAATCTCGGGACCATTGCCTCCTTTGCGTGGTCCTGTGCTAGCCACTTCTTAGCACCTATGGAGTCCACGCAAGTCTGAACGCCTCATCTACCTGAGTCATGAGATCTCCTTTAATATGGTAGAAACAAAGCCGATTCTATGCTGCCATGTTCTTGATAGTGTAATGCTGCAATTGGTGTCTCACGGCCATCTTCTCCATCTCATCCTAGGTCCATCGACTGTACACCTGGTGTAATCTATGCTCCTTCAAATATGCATTCTTTCAGTAATCTCTCTCACAGCACTACTCCTCGATAATAGCCTCATAATCCACCTTCTGCTTCTTAAGTGGCCCGATATTACTATCGCCGTCAGTGTGGTCAGATTCTGAGCTCGTGCAATCATTTACCTTTCCCTTGCCTCTATCTATCTAGCATGTCACAAAAGAACAAATGAAGTCAATAACGAGAAAATAGGGTCAAAGGTAAAATTCTATAGTTCTACGCTAACAGGGTTTCTTATCCTTGGCTCTGATATCAAATGTAATGACCCCAAAATCTGGGTAGCATTCTGCCCCGAGGCCAGAGGTGCACTACTCTCGTTCCATACAATCTAAAACCTATTCAGAAATCCAACAACATGATAATTCATGCTAAATTCCCAAAGGAAAAGAAATATTATTACATGTTCAAATATTCCAAAATACATAATGCATCTAGCTTAAAGCTTACAAGCCATTGATCTAAACATTTCTAAGTCCATAAGTCCTAAAGCAAAAGATTAATCCAAAATAAAATAAGGAGTGCAATTTAAAAACAAACTAAACAATCTATGAAGCTTCATTCATTCATTCGTCTCACGAACCTACATAGTAATATAGAGTCATGAGTCCATTGACCCAGTAAAACTTATAGCAAGAAGACAAGAATAAGAGGTTCAAAAAATAAGCATATTAACAACAAGACAAGAATGTGATTTAGGAAGCAATTCAGAATAATCAAGACGATGAATACAATCATATATCAGAAAACTTTTATCATAGTCAAGTCATTTGGCTGCAACAATCAATTTGATAGGTCTATCACCCTTATATCTTCAACATATACTATTCACCTTATCCCTCCAACTCCCGAAGGAGCTCAATCAATCAAAGAGCACAGCTAACCTACATGCTTAGGATAGCTTTCCAAGATTCTACCTCCAGAATCCTTCCGAACTACCGAACAATTGGGATTTTCAAGGGTCTTAGCCGACAACCCGATATTGCGCAAGTTCAATCCCCAAGAAAACTCCCTAGGGCCCATAATTGATCAATCATTTAGGCTTGAAACAAGAGGGACATTCAATCGTTCAATAAAGCGATAAGGTATAACGTTTAATGGTCATCAATAGCAAATAACATTTCAAATAGGCCAAACATATCGATCAGTCATTTCGAAAGTTCGACTATGGGCTAGAGAATTTTTATTTTGAAACTCGTAGTACGTTAGATAGATTGGATATGGACCTTACGCGTCATGAAATAAGGTTTAAGAAATCAAGATGGTGTTTAGAAATGGGCGCTTGGGAGCTTAAATGGGTGCTCAAGCACTAAAAGGAAGGTTTTGGGGTAGAAGCTAGGCGCTGGGGTGCCCAAGCCTCTGAAATTTTTGGTCATTGTCCCGAGAGTGGGCGCTCGACGTTCGCTTAGGCGCTGACTCTCGGATAGAAATTTGATTTTTCATCTTTTGATTTTCTTCAAATTTTTTATCGAAAAATACATTTTTGAGGTTCTCTTATGTGTAAAAACATTTCTAAAACATGGTTTTGAAATTTGATTTTGAGATTTTTTGAAAGATCGTTTAAACGTCGAATAACACATTTTTAGTCCATATCTCTTGTTTTCAATTAAATTTTTAGTTCGTTTTTCCTCCTAGTCCATGGTCCATTATTCAAAACTCACTCCAAAGCATCAGTAAAGAGGTCAAAATGATTCATTAAGCTTTAGAGCTACATAATAAAGGAATAGAGCTCAGGATAGCAAGGAAATTAAGACAATAATATAAGCTCATGCTTCAATCATTCCAGATGAAGCAAAAATCTCATAAACTCAAGCATGATCATATCATCAAGGCAATGGAACAACATCATATGCTCATAATGAGGATGAAGAAGCCATAAGTCTCGCCTTAGATACTAGAACTTGAGTATATGCAAGTGGTTCAAGCTTAGTCCTCAATACCTAGGATCACAACACACTTATATCAAGCTTCTATATAACCATATCATTAATCATTCTTAAACACCAGTCTCAAGCCACTTAGCAAGAGCTAGGATGAAAGTTCACACCTTGATTTCCCTTAGTGCACAAATCGGTTTTGAAGAGTAGATGATGCAAGTAGTGTTTGTTCTTTGATTGAAGAAAATTCTAAGTATGAAAAGAGTTCAAATTTCTGCAGAAATTTTGTGACCAACATAGGGCTTATTTATAGAGTGAATTTGGGGTCAAAATGAAAGATTCAACATATTGTTGCCCTCCCAATTAAATGTCAGATTTTTGGGGTTGATTTGAGACATCCTTTGATGGATGGATAGGATAAAATCCCATCATGTTGGTAGAGTAGGGCTGCCGCAGCAGCCCTCAGATTTTCAGCCATCCTTTTCTTTTTCTTTTTCTTTTTTTTTTTAAGTTCAAAGATGCTTTGTTTGGTCAACAAAATGGCTAGGTTTTGGGCTTATGAAATGAGCTTGTTTCATGGGCTATTAGGCTTGTTTTTGGGTCAAAATGTGTTGATAAAATAAAATGTGATTGCTTGAAATTTTTTCGGAAGCATGAAACATGTTTTGGTTTTAAAACTATGTTTGATTTTGAAATCAAATAAATTTTCGAAAAATCAATGATTCAAAATTTTATTTTGGGAATTATCGGGTGTTACATTTTGTGTCTCTATATGAATAATATCAAGGCACAAAGTAATGTCTGTACAAGCATAATTATTTGACACTGAAAAGTGTCACCATATAGAAATACAAGGACACTTTTCTTATGTCTCTATAAGCATTTGACTAGCCCCAAAAAGTGTCCTCATATATATGATATAATGACATCTTACCACGTCACTGTATGGTTGTAGTGACATTTTGCATTTCCATCAGATATGTTCAAAAAAAAATCTTTTGAGATAAAAGTATCATCATAATTGAACAATTTGCTATTAGGCACAGTAATAATTTGACAAGATAGAAACCGATAATTCTTTGACTAATATTTGACCTGTAAACTCAAAAAATGTACCTACAAATATTAAATGCAGTCCAATATCTAGAAGCTGTGCGCCATACAAAAACGTCGCAATTTGAATTCTATGATCAAATAACTAACGACAAGCTAACTTGTGAACTAATTATGCATAACTTGCAATTTTATCCTTCATCATCATATCACATATTTTCCCATTAATCTTCATCCACCAACACCAATTTAAATGAATGATCATGATATATCAGTATATATAGTCTGTGCAATGAAATTATTTTTTCCAAAAATATTGTACAAGAAAATTTACCAAATGATGTTGCCAAGCAACACTTCTTCCGATAACCTCCCCTATAGTGGTAAACTCTTCGACTGGTCGAATTAATACCTCATCCATTTTCACTCCAACATTAATGCACATTTCACACATATTCTTTCCAAGTTCAGTTCGTCCAACTTGTGTTGACGGATTTAAGCTTTCAATCCAATCGCTATAATTTTTTATGGATCAATCATACTCTTAAGGCATACTTTCGCACCAACCTAGATTAGATATGCAAAGTGTGTTATTAATAAATATAAATCGAAAGAAATTTAATGCAACTTTTAAGCACTCAAGACTCTAGTGCTTGACTCTTTATCTTTTAATGTATATCAATTAATAGATATTATATTTAAAAATAGAAGCTTAACTAGGTAACCATAAATCCAACAACAATATAAAGAAAGAGTCTTAAATAAAATTAATTAATGAAATTACTTGTAGAGACATCTCATTAATGCTTGAGGCTGAATTTGGACAGCACGCTAATGGCAAGTGAGGTAGAAGAGCGAGGTTAAGTAACATTTACATTTGACTACATACTTTCTAATCTTTTCTTGTTCATCTTTAGAAGCTCTTGTATTTGCTTGTTTTGCTCATGTATTTGTTTGTTTTGCTTTTTGGTTTGCTTGTCTTGTTCATTAGCTACTTGTTTCAAATTTTTTATTTCTTCATGGTATGCTTGGGTCATGTGACGACATGCACATTGACTAGGCATTCCGTCATAAATATCATAAGCAAGAACACTATATCCAAATATCTTAAATCTACCCCATTTACCTAGTCCAACCACCTGAGTAAATATATCATTCGGCCCACTGTCTTCCACACCAGAAAGAAGCTCATTTCTTAATTTTTTTCACTTTTTGCTGCATGTAAAAGTATAGCTCATGGAAGAATCATAAAAATTCTTTCTACAAACATACTATAAAATTGATACATATAATTCAAATTCAAATAATACAGTACCCACATAGGTTATCTAGCCAAATGTGTGCTTTACAAGGAGAAAAAACTACAAATAATCTGGTTATCGAGAAAAAATTATTTTAAATGGATTTAACATTTTGTCCAAAATGAACAATCTAGTTATCAAATCAGTCTAAGTTGTTAAACAAGTGGAAAATAATTCAAGTCTTCTTACCAACGAATCAGCATACGTGGCTTAAAACCCAAGAAGCAAATAATTCACTCTGATTGCTCCTCATTTCCTATTCTCCAAAGCAATTCTTATGTCTAAGTTCAGCTTCATGTTGGCTACACAATAACCATTATTTAGTGATAATAAAATACATATAAAAGTAATTAATACTATATATATATATATTTGTAACATACTCTTTATATGATTTAATCTCATCACAATTGAACAACACATATCTGAGAGCTCTAGTCAACATATCGTTACTTAAAACAATCGTCTTCCCTTTCCGTAGTCTATCATCATTTTGAGTTGATTGATTGAGCCTTATGTCAACATTTTCACTAAAGTACAAAGAACAAAATGCCAAATATTCTTCAGCGAAATAACCTTGAGCAATGGAACTCTATGGTGAACATCTATTTCGCACATATGATTCCAAAGTGCTTAAGTACCTAAGAAAGTCAAAATATCTAAGTATCATTATTATATGAAGAGATTATCTTTGAAAAAAATTAAACCAGCTAACTTTGGCTCAATAATAAAGTTGTAGAACAATAGATACCTTTCCACAGTATACATCCAACGATAATATACTGGACCAATTAACTTTGCCTCAGTAACCAAATAAATTGTCAAGTGTACTGTGATATCAAAAAATGCAGCGGTAAATATCTTCTCAAGCTGACAAAGTATAATAGCAATTTCTTTTTCGATTCGGTCCAAATCAATGTAATGGAAGCTTTTAGAGCATAAGTCTCTAAAGAAACCACACAAGTGAATTAATGCCGAGCGCACTGACTAAGGTAACAACTATTGTAAAGAAATTGGAAGCATCTGTTGCATCAAAATGTGGCTATCATAACTCTTAAGGCCAAAAATTTTGATTGGTTTAAGATGCACACACCTTGATATATTTGCAGCATAGCCATCTGAAAATTTGATGCTTTTCATAACCTTACAAAATATTTCTTTTTGAGTTCTGTTCAATGACAAAAAAGATGGTGGCAACTGTAACACCCGAGAATCCCTAAAAAAAATTTTTGGGTCATCGATTTTTTGAAAAATTATTTGATTTCAAAATCAATCATCGTTTTAAAATCAAAACACGTTTCATGCATTCGAATATTTTTTGAACAAACACGTTTCATTTTCTTATCACATTTCGACCCAAAAATGAGCCCAAAAGCCCAATAAACTAGCCCAAAACTTGACCCAAATACCTAGCCATTTTTATTGACCAAATCGAGCATCTTTGAACTCAAAAAAAAAGAAAAAGAAAATAGAGTCTGAAAATCTAACCAGTTGCAGCAGCTCATGATTTTAATCCCACCCATCCATCATCAAGCCACTCTAGTCTAGCACTAAGAGTTCGAAATTATTTTGAGGGGCTTGAGCAATAACATTCTCTTTTTTTCCCCCAGATACCCTCTATAAATAAGCTTAATGATGGCTCAATATTTCTGCAGAAACTTTATCCCTTCTAATCACACTTACACTTAGAAATCTTGTTCCTTCAAGAGCTTACTTGCATCTCACTTTCACTCTAAAAAATCGATTGCATTAAGGGATTCTTGGTGGTGAGCACTCATCCAAAACACTTGGTAAGGAAGCTTAAGACTAATGATTTAAGAATGGTTAATGTGATGGTTATGTAGAGCTTGACATAAGTGTATATATGGTTATAGGTGGACTAAACTTGAACCACTTATACACAAGATTTAGGTACAAGAGGTAAGACTTATGGCTTTTTCATCCTCCTTATGAGCATATGTTCCTAGCTTTTCCTTCATTGATTGAGCATACTTTGAGCTATTGAAAATTTGATGTCATTTGATATATTGATATTGTGAACTCATATTGTTTTATTGTTATTCTTGTTAATATGAGTTCAAATCCTTGATTATGTAAATCCCATGCCAAATGAATCATCTTGACTCTTATACCAATGCTTGGCATTGAGTTTTGAATGATGGACCATGGACTAAGAGGAGAAATAAACTAAAAATTTATTGAAAAGAAGAGATATGGACTAAAAGAGTGTTAATCGACGTTTAAAAGATCTTTCGAAAAACCTCGAAACCAAATTTCAAAACAACAATTTATAAATATTTTTACATATAAAAAAACCTCAAAAATATATTTTTGGATAAAAAATTTGAAGAACATCAAAACACAAAAAATTGAATTTCTACCTGAGAGTCAGCACCTGAGCACCTACTCTCGGGACAAACGACCAAAAATTTCAGAGGCTTGGGCGCCCCAGCGCCCAGCTTCTATCCCAAAACCTTACTTTTAGCTTTCGGGCGCCCATTTAAGAGCTAAAGCGCCCATTTCTGAATCTAACTTGATTTTTAATCTTCGCTTCATAACATATCGAGTCCATATCCGATCTTTTCAACGAATACGAGTTTTGAAACAAAAACCCTCTAGTCCATAGTCGAATTTTTGAAATGATTGATTGATATGTTTGGCCTATTTAAAATGTTATTTGCTATTGATACCCATTAAACGTTATACCTCATTGGCTTTATTAAATGATTAAATGTCCTCATTGTTTCAAGCCTAAATAATTGATTGATTGTGGGCCCTATAGAGTTTTCTTCAGGACCGAACTTGGAAGATATCGGATTGTTGACTACGACCCTAAAAAATCCTTGATTGTTAGGTAGTTCGGATAGATTTTGGAGATAGAATCCTAAAGAGCTATCCTGACCATATAGGTCAGCTGTACTCTTTGATTGATTGAGCTCCTTCGGGAGTTAGAGGAATAAGGTGAATTATA
The DNA here is from genome assembly GCA_014898755.1 of Handroanthus guayacan. Classification (NCBI taxonomy): domain Eukaryota; kingdom Viridiplantae; phylum Streptophyta; class Magnoliopsida; order Lamiales; family Bignoniaceae; genus Handroanthus; species Handroanthus guayacan. The sequence continues at coordinate 117,687 of JACFYI010003763.1, forward strand.
TATGCTAAAGATATAAAGGTGATAAACCTACCAAATTAATTGTTTCAGCCAAATGACTTGAATGTAATATAAGTTTTTTGATATATGATTGTATTGATCATCTTGATTATTCTGAATTGCTTTCCAAAACACATTCTTGTCTTGTCATTAATATGCTCATTTTCCTTGAACCTCTTATTATCGTCTTCTTGCTATAAGTTTTGCTAGGTTAGTGGACTCATGACTCTATATTATCATGTAGGTTCATGATATTGAACGATTGAATAAAGCTTACAATAGACTGTCAAGCTTGTTTTGGAATTGTGCTCTCTATTGTATTTTGGATTAATCTTTGCTTTGGGACTTAAGGACTTAGAAATGTATAGATCAGTGGCTTGTAATCTTTAAGTTGGACACGTTATGCAATTTGGAATTTTGGACATATAATGATACTTCTCTCCTTTTGGGAATTCTAGTATAAATTATCTTGTTATTGGATTTTTGAATTCGTTTAGATTGTATAGAACATGAGTAGCGTACCTCAGGTCTTAGGGTGGAATGCTATTGGGATTTTGGGGAGCGTTACAAGTGGTATCAGAGCCTAGGATAAGAAACATCATTGGTATAGAACTATAGAATTTTGCCTTTGACCCTATTTTCTCGTTATTGGCTTCGTTTGTTCTTTTGTGACGTGCTAGATGGACAAAAGCAAAGGAAAGGTAAACGATTGGACAAACTCATATTCAGATCATAGCAACAGTGATAGTAACATAAGGCCACTTAAGAAGCAGAAGATGGATTATGATACTATTATCGAGGAGTTAGGCCATGAGAGGGATTACTAAAAGAATGCATACCTCAAGGAGCATACATTGTATTAGGTCTATAGTTGGTGGGCCCAGAATGAGATGGAGAGAATGGCCGCGAGGCACCGATCCTAGCATTACAATATCAAGAACATGGCACACCGAATCGGCTTTATTTCAACCACATTAAGGGAGATCTCATGGTTAAGGTGGATGAGGCGTTCTAATAGGCGACTGACTCCATGGGTGCGATGGAGTGATTAGCACAAGACCACGCAAAGAAGGCAGTGATCCCGAGGTTTCAGGTCCCGTTTATTCCGTCATTTTTGGAGAAGAGGTTATGAGGGACGAGCCACCTCGTCCAAGAGTATCGAGAGCACGCACACCTCCACCGCTAGCTGGAGACCGATCTGGACCATTTATTGCTACATCAAGTGCCCCGAGAAGGCCACGTATGATGGCTAGGATTAGTGTATGGCCTTTACCTCCGATCGATGATGATGTTGCAGTGGTAGTATGGGTGGACCAGATGCTTGATGGCATAGGCCCTAGGCCAACTCCCATGGCACGTGATGATACTGATGATGAGTCGGAGGATGATTCGGAGGAGGAACTTGAGGAGGACCTAGATAAGAAGCGGGAGAAGGAGCCCGCCGAGAATCCTTGTCGCCCTCGGGGGCCTGATGTAGATTGGATGGTTAGATTGCATTTATGGGATTTTTCTTTTCTTTCTTTTCTTTTTTTTTTTCGGTTTAGGAGTTGTATATATAAGATGGACTTTCAAGAATGACTTGTATGATTGAAGACTCCAGTTTAGGATAGCTAGATTATTTTGTATAGACTAGTAATAGTATATGTTCCCGTTTTGAATGTGATTAGGGAGCCCTTTTTCTTTTGTATTTTAAAGATGGTTCCATAACCATAAGAATGATCGAACGCGTAATGATTTACCTTGATTCGAAATGAATGAAACATTCTTATGATTCTCCCAACTTGAAATCTTGTCACTTCGTCCCTTATGATTTAGTATACCCGTCTATGTACTTTAGAACCCTCGTGTTAATACTGAATCATGAACTCTATAAATTTCAAATCACAATATCGTCTAGTGAAAATATATCCCGAGATAAACCCACAAGGAAATGAAAGAGATCGAGACTGGTATTATTCGATGATATTAGGGCATCAGACACCCTTAATGTTGACAAAAACCCTATGCCTTAGCAAGATCAACCTAAACCAAATCTTCAAGAACAAAATGAACATCTTCAAGAATAATGTGCACCTCAACAAGAAAACCCTCCTCCAAACGAACTTATAGCCAAGCAACTTCTTACTCTTTTAAAATAGGCCCTAAATTGGGATCAACCCTAAGGACAATAAAGACGAGGGCAAGAAGAGAAATTGGAGGACAAGATATTAGCAAGGTTTTTAAGGTTTAACCCACCTAGCTTTGAAGGCAAGCCCGATGACTACAAAGCTGAGTCATGGTTGTTTGCAGTCGAGAAATTTTTTGAGTCTTGAACTATACAGAATTGCAGAAGGTTAAGTACGCCACGTATTTGTTTGAGGGGGCAACATGCCATTTGTAGGCCATAATTGAAAGGAAGTAGGAGAGAGACAGAGTGAAGGATTCATGGGAACGTTTTAGGGAAGAGTTCCTAAGAAAATTTATTCCGCAGGTTCGTCAGGACATGCGAGAGAAAGAATTTATGAGGTTAATTCAGGGGCCTCTAACAGTAGCCAAGTACGAAGCCGAGTTTATTCGGCTAATACAATACGCTCCGCATATGTTGGTAGATAAGAAAAGAAAGCGAAAGAAGTTCATAGAGGGCCTGAAATTGGATTTAAAGAGGGCGGTAGCCATCAATAGGCCCCAGGATTGCGATAATGCCGTGGAAACGGTGATGGAATTAAAGGCAGAGTTTCAGAGTGGATGGGCAAGTCGAACTCAGACAAGGGAAAGAAGGGCCATTTTAATAAAAAATCCAAAATTGGAAATACATCTTTATTGTAGGCATTATGGTGGCATGAACCATACTGAAGAAAAATATTGGAAGAAGTTAGGCAGATATTTCGTCTACAGAAGTGACCAACATACTATCAAAGATTATCCCAAGAATAAGAAGAGCGAGAATGCAGGGACGAAAAACCAGCAATAGGGATCAGCTAGACATCCCCAGGTCAAAGCGAGAGAGTATGCCTTAACGGGAGAAGAAGGCATGGACCCTACCCAGGTGGTTGAAGGTAAGGTTCTTATGCAAAAGTTTATTTGTAAAGGTCTCCTTGATCCTGGTGCTACGTATTCTTTTATATCCCTTGATTGTGCTAAGAAATTAGGCTTGCCATCCAAGAACATGAATATCCCCTATGAAATTCACACACCTGTAGGGGAATGTTATTGATGCTCACAAAATAAAGCAAGAAAAATAAAATATTTTTATTCCTTTTTCGAGGCCTTTACAATTCACACAGAAACTCCGTCACGAATTTTGTGAAGGAATTCAAATTCTTTTACAATAGAGATTTCCTTTCCTGCTCGTATATAATTCTCGATGTATGAAATCACATATATAATCAAACCATTAGAGCCTTCCTTCACCTCCATGTCCTTGTATCAGGCCTGCTTACGTTATCCACTTCATGGATTGAGGGAAAGGCCTTCAGCACGTCTATGCTGCCGTTTTTTACTTGGTCTACCTTTTTTTTCTTCTGTAAATCATGGGCTGGCTTGAGCGCTTCTAACCTAGCAGACTTCCAAGTTGGGCTGGAGGGATGGACTAAGGCCTAGCCCCCTCAACTTTTCCTCTTAGGTTCAGAGCTTGTTGAGCCTTTGGACCGGCAGCTGGGCTTTTGATTTAGTTGGCTGGCCTAGGCTGGAGCTAGGATGGGCTTCGGTTGTTCCAAGCCTGCTGGTTTGGGCTGATCGGCCTAAGATGTCTAAATAAACCCACAAATCACTACTCCCCCCTCGGTAGCAGGTTTGGAATTTTTCTACCCCTTATTTATTATATAAATATATATATATA
>JACFYI010003763.1:123105-144589 GCA_014898755.1 Handroanthus guayacan
CATAGAAAACCAGTCCACGTATAAGCTCCACGTCCTGGGCCCCCTTTCATTTTCTATGATCGTTTCAGCAAGGAAGTCTGCTAGGGCTTGAGCTTTGATAGCCGTCCTGGGTTCAAACTTAATGTCAAATTGGCTGAGCTCAGCAGCCCATTTCACTAGCCTTCCTGATGCTTCTGGCTTGCCTACTATCTGTAAGGCCCAGCTTTTAGGCAGCCACGACCAGGGCCAAAGCGACTTTTTTTACCTCAAAATACCATGTCTCAGCTGCCTGAGAAGCTTGCTCACATAATATATGGGTAGCTATTTGCCTTCTTCTTCCCTGAGCAGGACGGCATTGGGGGCTTGATTGGACACTGCTAAGTATATGTAAAGGTTTTCCCCCTGTTTGGGCTTGGTGAGTAATAGTAATATCCCTAGGTAATCCTTAAAGTCCTGGAATGCCTGCTCTACCTTCTCAGTCCACTCAAACCTTTCTGCGTTCCTCAGGATTTTAAAGAAAGGCAGGCTTCGCTCGGTTGACCGAGAGCTAAAGCGGTTGAGTGCGGCTAACTGACCTGTAAGCTTTTGTACTTCCTTCATATTTTGAGATGCCATCAGGTTGCGCACCACTTCGATTTTGGAAGGATTGGCCTCGATCCCCTTTTTCGTTACCATAAATCCCAGGAACTTTTCAGCTCGTACCCTGAAAGCACATTTGCCAGGGTTTAATTTCATTTTGTATCGCCTCAAGGTTTGGAATGTTTCTTGCAGATTCGATAGATGATCGTTGGCTCGTATGTTTTGACCAGCAAGTCGTCGACGTAGATCTCCATATTTCGCCCAAGCCGATTACAAAACATTTTGTGACCAGCCTTTGATAAGCTGCTCCTACATTCTTCAGGCCGAAGGGCATTACCACATAACAAAAGGTGCATTGAGAGGTGATAAAATTCACCCTTTTCCTGTCTTCTAGTGCAATTGTATTTGATGGTAGCCCTGGACAGCGTCCATCATACTCAGCAGCTCACACCTGGAGATGGAGTAGACCAGCTGGTCTATCCAAGTCAGGGGATAGAAATCTTTGGGTAGGCTTTGTTGAGATCCCGAAAGTCAATGTACATTCGCCATTTGTTTGCCTGCTTTGATACCAATACCATATTTGACAGCTTCTCTGGAAAGCGAATCTCCACAATGTGTCCTGCATGAAGTAATTTCTCCACCTCTATCTTAATAATTGCATCCTTTTCAGGGCCAAAATACCTTTTCTTCTGCTTCACCGATTTGGCTGCCGGATCCACATTTAGCCCCTGCACCATTATAGCCGGGTCGATGCCCTGAAGGTCCTGGACAGAGAAGATGAATATATCTTTGTTGCTTCTTAGGAAACTGAAAAACTCGTCCAGTTTCTCCTTCAAGAGGTGCCCCATAATTCTGGTAATCATGTCCTCCTCCCCAGGAACGAGCTCCACATTCAAGAGTTCTCCAGTGGGCTCAGTCTGGACTGCCAATTCTCCCTCTTCAAGCTCCTGATCATTCTTATCTGCAGGCCCTGGGCCTCTGTTATCATTGGAAGCTCTTACAGCCTCCACGTAGCACTTTCTAAAGATAAACTAATCACCCCTGACTTTCCTTACTCTTCCTTCCACCAAGTATTTAATTTTCTGGTGATACGTAGAGGGGACAGCTTGGAACAAATTCAGCACGGGTCTTTCTAATATAACGTTCTAAACAGAAGGTATGTCTACTATAAGGAATCTGACCATCCTGGTTGTGGCATCGGCACCCTTCCCCAGGGTTAGGGGAAGCATAGTCTGGCCCAATGGCCAGATGGATTCTTCTACGAAACCAACGAGAGCAATCTGGACAGGTCTATTTTGACAGGTCCCAGGTCCATTTGCTGGAACGCTTTCAGGAACGGTATACCACCAAACTTCTGCAATCGACAAAGACCCTGGCCACATCACAGTTCGCGACAGTGGCAATGATCACTGACGCGTATTGGTGGGGGCAATCCACCCCTTCCAGATCTGCTGAGCTAAACTGGATAATAGGAGCCATGCTAATTGGCTCGATCGCATTTACCTCTAGCTTCAGGATTTTTGTCACCTCCTGCCTGGCATGAGCCTTCCTGGCCCTGTTGGAGTCTTTAACTGTGGGACCTCCAGCTATTATATGAATTACCCTCTTCCTCTGGCGAGCATGAGAGTCCGGGATAACCTCCTTTTGAGGTGGAGTAGGTGGTAGAGCTGAAGTTTGACCCACTAATACATTGCCACTGCCTGGACGTGGTGCCGATCCATGGTCTGCCACAAACTCTCTGAGGTGGCCCTTCTTGATGAGCTTCTCAATTTTGTTCCTGAGTTGTGCGCATTCGTCCATGTCATGGCCGTAATCGTTATGGAACTGGAAGAATTTATTTGACTTGGGCTTGGTGCGGCCCTGGCTGGCTCTGAACGATCTCTTTATCAGGTTTGAAGCCCCAATCTCCATTTGCACTTGGGATCTCTGGACCTTGAGAGGGGTGGAATGATCTATCTGTTGGGTGAAAGGAGAGTTTCTCTCCTGCACTTCTTGCTTGGACTTCTTCGGGGCCGGGACTTCCTCCTTCTTTCATTTTCTTTTCTCTCTCTGCCAGCTCTCTTGATCCTCACCGCCTCTTCTAGATTAATAAATTTCTCTGCCCTGGCTAGGAGCTTATCATAATTCTCGACTGGATCTGTGATCAGGGTTGCAAAGAAAGGTCCTTCTGTCAAGTCGTTGAGAAAGGAATTGGCTAGGACTTCCTTGTGCGCATCCGGTACCTCCAGAACAGCAACGGTGAACCTGCACACATAATCACACAACGATTCATCGTCTCTATGTCACACATTATACAGCATGAATGATGTCTTCCTGAAACACTTACTGCTGTTGAACTAGTGCATGAATAAGTCTCGAAACTGGCTGAATGAATGAATGCACTTTGGGAAGAGTTGGTTGAACCATAGTTGGGCATCCTCCCCGAAAGTGTTAATGAACACCTAACATTTCAGCTTATTCGAATATTAACATAACAAGGTAGCAGTCTGGAACCTGCGCAAGTAGAGGGCAGGGTCCATCGTGCCGTGATACTCAGGAATTCCAGGGGGCCTGTAATTACTGGGGATAGGTTCGGCCAGAATGTCTTCATCAAAAACCATACCCTCCACTGTCATCTCTAGGACGCCCTTCAGAGCCCGTCTCATTTCCTCCATCTCTTGCCTAATAGCCCGTATTTCAGAATGGACATCATGCCGCATGCTAGGCGTAGTAATGTCCCTGGAAGGTTCTATCGACATGTAGCTCTCTTGAATTATGTCCTCAACACGTGTGGCCTGTCTGACGTGGCCAGTAGGCAGAATGGGCTCCACACTTGGGAACTGGACCTTCTGCAGAGTCTATTCCTCAGGATTTGCGTAGTGAGTCTTGGGCAGAATTCCATACCCCGCTAGCACTGCGTTCACGGTAGCGGCCACCAACTCCGTGAGCTGTGCGATGTCAATCTGGGCAGCAGCATTCCCAGGCTGCACTGGAGGAGATGGTTGTGCTGGGAATGCATAACTTTCTTCTCCTTCACTCAAATTTTCACACTCGTCTCTCGCCATGAATTTCAACCTCACGTCTCACTCAAGTGGATTCCCACAGACGACGCCAAAGTGATGCTCACAAAATAAAGCAAGAAAAATAAAATATTTTTATCGCTGTTTCGAGGCCTTTAAAATTCACACAGAAATGCCGTCACGAATTTTGTGAAGGAATTCAAATTCTTTTACAATAGAAATTTTCTTTCCCGCTCGTGTATATTTCTCGATGTACGAAATCACATATATAATCAAACCATTAGAGCCTTCCTTCGCCTCTCTGTCCTTGCATTAGGCCTGCCCACGTTCTCCGCTTCATAGATTGAGAGAAAGGCCTTCAACACGTCTATGCTGCCGTTTTTAACTTGGTCAGCTATTTTTTTTTCTGTATATCATGGGCTGGCTTGAGCGCTTCTAGCCTAGCAGACTTCTAGGTTGGGCTGGAAGGATGGGCTAAGGCCTAGCCCCTTCAACTTTCCCTTCTGGGTTCAGAGCTTATTGGGCCTTTGGATGGGTAGCTGGGCTCCTGATTTGGTCGGCTGGCCTGGGCTGGAGCTAGGATGGGCTTTGGTTGTTCCAAATCTGTTGGCTTGGGCTGATCAGCCCAAAATGCCTAAATAAACCCACACATCAGTTATGAAACTAGGATTAGATATCCTTAGTGCCTTGTAGTCTTTGAGAATCAGAACATTAGTATATGCATCGACTATAGAGAGTTCAACAAGGTAACCATCAAATAACCACCAAGAAGAAATATCCCTTACCTTACATAGACGAGCTGTCTAATCATTTTCAAGGATCAGCTGTCTTTCTAAACTAGATTTAAGACAGGAATACTATCAGTTGAAGATATGGGAAGCAGCTATTTTTAAACTATATTCAATTCCCTATATGGGCATTTTGAGTTTGTTGTCATGCCCTTTGGTCTAACTAATGCTTCTGCGGCATTTATGAATTTAATGCATTGAGTGTTTTGCCCATACCTTGATAGTTTTGTCGTAATTTTCATCGACGATATTCTGGTCTATTCCAAATCTGGAGAGGAGCATGAAGGGCACTTGAGAATTATTCTTCAAACCTTGAAGGAGCACAAGTTATACATCAAATTCAGTATGTGTGAATTTTGGCTCAAGAATGTGACTTTTTTGGGTCACATCATATCAAAGAATGGACTAGAAGTGGACCTAAAAAGGTTAAAGCGGTCTTAAAATAGAAAAGGCCTGCAACGATTACTGAAGTGAGCAGTTTTCTGAGATTAGCTTAATATTATTGAAAATATATCCAGAATTTCTCTAAGTTGGCTGGACCACTCACTAGACTAACCCAAAAAGATTCGAGATTCGTTTAGGATAAACAGTACAAAGAGGGTTTTCTAGAATTAAAGAAAAGATTGACGACAGGTCCAGTACTCACACTGCCAAATAGGTTGGAAAAATTTACTATGCATACAGATGCCTCAAAAGAAGGATTAGGTTGTGTCCTAATGCAGCAGGGCAAGATGATTGCTTATGCATAACAAAAGCTGAAAAATCATGAGGCGAACTACCCCATTCATGATTTAGAGCTAGCAGCAGTAGTTTTTGCTCTAGCAAAGTGGCTTCACTACCTGTATGGAGCTAAAGTAAAAGTATTCACAGATCATAAGAGCTTAAAGTATATTTTCAGTCAAAAGAACTTGAATCTGAGGCAACGACGATGGATAGATTTCCTGGAGGATTACGACTTCACTCTCACTTATTATCCAGGAAAAGCAAATGTCATTGCAAACGCTCTAAGTCGTAACGAAAGATTAGCAAGCATGAGCATCTATCGAGAAATATATAGTGGGATCCTAAAAGCCCAAGGGGAAGAAAATTGGGTCCAGAAACTGAAGAGAGAGATGAAAGCTGATTTGAGGATCGATACTAATGGGTTATTGCGATTCAGGAATTGGATTGTTGTTTCTGCATGGATAAAGGAGAGAGTGCTAACTGTAACACACCAAACAAAGTATTTGTCACATCCTAAAGGAACAGAGATGTATAAGGATTTGAACCAAAAGATTCTGGTCGGAAGGAATGAAGAAGGATGCAATTGAATATGTTAAAAAATGTTTGACCTACCAGCTGGTGAAGGCAGAACACTAGAGGCCATTTGGAAAATTACAGTTGCTCCCACTTCCAAATTGGAAATGGGAACAAATCACGATAGATTTAGTGATCTATCTGCCTATGGCACGAGGCGAATGTGACAGTATTTGGGTTATGGTAAATAGACTTACCAAATTGGTACATTTTCTTTCAGTTAAAACCCAGTATAATGTTGAGAAGCTCGCTGAGATTTATATAAAAGAGATAATAAGATTACATAAGATTCCTCAAAGTATCGTCTCTGATAGGGATCCCAAATTCACAGCGAGGCTATGGAGGAGCCTGCAAGGATATCTAAGGACAGAATTGCTATTCAATACTGCTGCACATACCCAGACAGATGGACAGTCGGAGAGGACAATTCAAACACTAGAGGATATACTACTTGCATATGTTTTGAATTTTCCTGAAAATTGGGATAAGCACCTACCGCTAGTAGAATTCACCTATAATAATAGTTACCAAGTCTCAATTCAAATGGCTCCACATGAGGCACTATATGGTAGGAAGTATAGATCACCCCTTCATTGGGATATAGACGAGATTAAGAACACCTCAAGCTTAGAGAAGGATGCATTGCGACCTGAGATGATCCAAGAAGCTATAGATAAGGTTTAGATCATCAAGAAGAACATGAAAATTGCTCAGGATCTCCAGAAAAACTACGTTGATAAGCGTAAAAAAGATTTGGAGTTCAATATGGGAGATCGAGTATTTTTGAAAATTTCTCCCCATAAAGGAATTTGGAGAATAGGCAAAGTTGGAAAACAAAACCCTATGTATACGGGACCATTCGAGATTTTGGAACGAAATGGTCCTGTAGCGTATCGATTAGATCTTCCGTTGAAGCTAACAGGAATCCATAATGTGTTTCACGTGTCCCAGCCACGAAAATAGTATCTAGACCCCTTGCATGCTATAGAGCATCTTGCTATTCCTTTCCAAAGCGATCTCACCTATGTAGAACAGCCCATTCTTATCTTAGATTTCCAGATCCGTGAGCTTAAGAATCGTAGGATACCACAAGTTAAGGTGTTTCGGAGGAATCATCAAGTAGAGAAGACTACGTGGGAACATGAGTATGAAATGTGGAACAAGCATCTGCACTTGTTCAAATAAAATATGAATCTAGGGACCAGATTCATTTAAGGAGGGAGAGTGTAACATCAAAGAATCCCCAAATAAAATTTTTGAGTCATCGATTTTTCGAAAATTATTTGGTTTCAAAATCAAGCATTGTTTTAAAATCAAAACACGTTTTGTGCATCCAAAATTTTTTTGAACAAACACATTTCATCTCGTCATATTTTGACCCAAAAACAAGCCCAAAAGCCCAATAAACTAGCCCAAAACTTGACCCAAATACCTAGCCATTTTTGTTGACCAAATGGAGCATATTTGAACTAAAAAAAAAAATAAAAAAATGGAGTTTGAAAATCCAACCAGCTGTAGCAACTCTATGGATGGGATTTTAATCCTATCCATCCATCATCAAGCCACCCTAGTCTAGCACTAAGAGTTGAAAATTATTTTGAGGGGCTTGAGCAACTAGATTCTCTTCTTTTTGTCCCCAAATACCCTCTATAAATAAGCTTAATGATGGCTCAACATTTTTGCAGAAACCTTATCCCTTCCAAACACACTTACACTTGGAAATCTTGCTCCTTCAAGAGCTTATACTTGCATCTCACTTTCACTCTCAAAAACCAGTTGCATTACGGGATTCTTGGTGGTGAGGACTAATCCAAAACACCTGGTAAGGAAGCTTAAGACTTATGATTTAAGAATGGTTAATGTGATGGTTATGTAGAGCTTGACATAAGTGTATATATGATTATAGGTATTGGACTAAGCTTGAACCAGTTGCTTATACACAAGATTCAACTACAAGAGGTAAGACTTATGGCTTCTTTATCCTCCTTGTGAGCATATGTTTCAAGCTTTTCCTTCATTAATTGAGCATGCTTTGAGTTATTGAAGATCTGATGTCCTTTGATATGTTGATATTGTGAACTCATGTTGCTTTATTGTTATTCTTGTTAATATGAGTTCAAATTCTTGATTATGTAAATCCCATGCCAAATGAATCATCTTGACTCTTATATCGATGCTTAGGATTGAGTTTTGAATAATAGACTATGGACTAAAAGGAGAAATGAACTAAAAATTTATTGAAAACAAGATATATGGACTAAAACCGTGTTAATTGACGTTTAAAAGATCTTTCGAAAAATCTCGAAATCAAATTTCAAAACAATGATTTATAAATATTTTTACTTATAAGAGAACCTCAAAAATATATTTTTAGATAAAAAATTTGAAGAAAATCAAAAGACAAAAAATCAGATTTCTACCCGAGAGTCAGCGCCTGAGAGCACGTCGTTGGGCGCCCAAGTGCCCATTTCCGAATCCAACTTGATTTTTAATCTTCCTTTCATAACATATCAAGTCCATATCTGATCTTTTCAATGTAATACGGGTTTTGAAATGGAAACCCTCTAGTCCATAATCAAATTTTCGGAATGATTGATGCATTTGGCCTATTTGAAATGTTATTTGCTATTGATGGCCATTAAACGGTATGCCTCATTGACTTTATTGAACGACTGAATGTCTCCTTTGTTTCAAGCCGAAATGATTGATTGATTGTGGGCCGTGGAGAGTTTTCTTGGGGATCGAACTTCGGCAACATCAAATTATCGACTAGGACCCTCGAAAATTCCTGATTGTTGAGTAGTTCGAATGGATTCTGGAGGTAGAATCCTAAAGAGGTATCCTGAGCACATAAGTCGGCTGTGCTCTTTGATTGATTGAGCTCCTTCGGGAGTTAGAGGGATAAGGTGAATTGTATATCCTGAAAATATAAGGGTGGTAAATCTACCAAATTGATTGTTTCAGCCAAATGACTTGAATGTGATATAAGTTTTCTGATATATGATTGTATTAATCATCTTGATTATTCTGAATTGCTTTCCAAATCACATTCTTGTCTTGTCATTAATATGCTCCTTTTCCTTGAACCTCTTATTCTTGTCTTCCTGCTATAAGTTTTATTGGGTTAGTAGACTCATGACTCTATATTACCATGTAGGTTCGTGATATTGAACGATTGAATGAAGCTTACAATAGATTGTCTAGCTTGTTTTGGAATTGTGCTCTCTATTGTATTTTGGATTAATCTTTTGCTTTGGGGCTTAAGGACTTAGAAATGTCTAGATCAATAGCTTGTAATCTTTAAGTTGGACACGTTATGTATTTTGGAATTTTGGACATGTAATGATACATCTCTTTTTTTGGGAATTCTAGTATGAATTATCCTATTATTGGATTTCTGAATTGGTTTAGATTGTATAGAATGCGAGTAGCGCACCTCAGGTCTCGGGGTAGAATGCTACCGGGATTTTGAGGGGCGTTACAGCAACCATTCTCTACCAAACTCATCAAGAAAAGGCCAAATCGGCGTCTAATGTCGTATCATGTGATAACCCAAAAATTCTCTTAATATTGTTTAAAATATTTCTCTTATCAATTCAAAATTTTTTCAATTTCTTTTATGGTTAAATCTTTTAGTAAAGAAAATTCGTTTCAAATATTTCTTTCGGCCCAAAATTTATCAAAAACACCCTACTAACTTCAAAAATTTTATTTTGGCTCAAAGATTCTTGTAATTAAAACTAACTTCAAAAATTTTATTTTGGCTCAATGATTCTTGTAATTACATTTTTAAATCCTTAGTTTCACAATTTAAAATCTAGTGCTATTTTAAACAATTTTAATCTCTATTGCTCGAAAATTTTAAAACGTCAAAAATATTTTGATTTAGTAGTCGAAAATTTTATTTAACCAAATGTGGCCCACAATTATTATTACAAACCTAAATAAATATATATTTGACCCAAGAAATAAAGTCTAGAGTTTTTATTTAAATTAAAAGTCCGAGTCCAAACTTTGTTTCAATTAAAAGAGAGAAAAAAAAGGGAGAATTTGGCCACCCACACACGCACACTTTGAAGGTGAAGATGAGTATTGCTTTTTGGATAATCACCATGTGAAGAAACATCATGACATCTTCCAACTCATGTCCAACTCACTTCCTTAGTCATCCTAACTCATTAATGCCATTTAATGCCACTCTCCAAATTCAAAAAAAAAAAAATGCCACTAGTCTTCTTCAAGTGGTAAGAGAAATTTTGTGGTAAAAGAAGACTCCACTTTCTCTCATTTCTTCTTCTCTTGGCCAAACAAAGTGAAGGGAAAATCTAAAAATTTTCTTCAACTTTTCTTCCATAATTTCATAAACTAAGCGAGGGGAAATTATTAGGGAAATCTACCTCTCACCTCATACAACAAGATTGGTAAGATTAATTTGAGTTTTTAAAGGTGTTTAAGGTGTTTAAGTAAGGTATTAAGTAGATCTTTCCTTTGATTATCTAGGATCTAACTTGAGCTTTGAAGCAATCACTTCAAACTCTTGATTTTGGATAGCAATAGAGGTAAAGATCATGATTTACCTTACCCTGTGTTGTTCAAATCATGTTCTATCGTTCTTTATTAATCACTTCATGGTTATGATCAAGTTTTTGTATTCTTCGATTGCTTATGCTCCTTTAAATGCCTTAAGCTATAAGATGAACTATTATGTTGATTATTAATTAAGTTTGATCTAGCTTTTGTATAGAAAATCATGGGTATGAACTTAAGGGTTATAAGAATTTTATAAAGTGAGAGAAGTTTAGAATAGATAGCTAGGTGATTTTATAAAGTGAGAGAAGCTTTGAAAATCATAATTTTGTTCCCGAATCACCACTGCTAGTGCACACAGCCCATTTCAAAAATTTGAAAACCTCACCTATACTGCTCCAAAATTACATATATGATACCGTTGGAAATCTCATCAAGTTTAGATGAAGTTAGAACCAAGAATCACTTAAAAAAAAAGAAAGAAAAGGTAGAACATTTCGTTTGACCCTAACCTGCTATTTTAGCCAAAATAGAAAAGGCCTTTGTCATACCTTTAACTTCAAAAATTTGCAACTTGACCTCGTCAATCTAACAGACTCACAAAATACATCATTTGAAACCTTATCGAGTGTAGTTAGTGGTAAAATCAAGAATCACTCAAAAACCTAAAGAAAAATGGCCAAAACTGGCCAAAAATGCCTTTAGAACTGAACTTGCCAGATTACTCGAGGATCAGGGGAGCTACTGGAGTGAATTTTGCAACATTCTTCACTTTCAAAATTTCAAAACCAATCTTTTCTTCACCAAATCAGCCCCAAAATTAGTAATTGAAAATCTTGTTAAGTGTAGATAATGTTGGACTCAACAAACACTGAAAATTATGAAAAACAAAAAAAAACCTAGACATATTTTAAGAAACCGACCCGCCAAACTGACCAAAGTTTGCGATAGAATCTTAGGTTAACTTGAAAATTTTATAAATGAAAGATCGCTCTTGGATTTTCAATATAAAATCACCATTGGAAAGCTTGTTGAGTCTAGATAGTTGTAAAACCAAATTGCCAATTTTAACTCATTAGGATGTATCCAGAAGTATAGTAGAGATCTAATTGCCAGAATTGAATCGTAGATCTTATATGATATGAAGATATGGTCCAATATCTAAATGATCTTGTTGTTAATAGGTCAAATTAACTCAAAAGATTAGACGATCTCAATATTATTTTGGTACTTAAAACTTAAGGACCAGAGGTAAGGGTTATTACTACAATCATTCTTAAATTTCCTACCATAATCATGTTTTGATCCTTATTCTTATTTTTGAAAATCTTGAAATTTGGACTTATTGAACGTCTTGTTGAATATCTCGGTGCCATATACTTGTTTGATCATGAGTGAAGATTTATTGGATATAAGAAACACAAGACAACACTCAAAATTATTTGATTTGAAATTCTAACATTTTAATAATGAGGTTTTGGACAAAATACATACAAACCTTAACTTGGACAAAAATGAATTTTATGTGAACTTAGTTAAATATTTTGTACCTAATTTTCATGATTTGAAATTATTACAAAAATATAAACTTCCTTTACTTATTTGAGCATTTTGAAAATACAAAATTTAAGTTTAAACCTTGCAAAAAGAAATAATTTCAAAATGTGGAATTTTCATAAATTTTTCTTTGATTTATTAGAGTATTTTAAAAATATAAATATTTAAATTTCAAAATGATTTGCCCAATTCTTCGATTTTAGTCCATACCTCGTCTCCTTTAAATGTTTTGATATTCAAATTGATTTTCTTATATTCAATGATTCGTTCTGAATGTTATATCCAATATTCAAAGGCATCCATTATTGATCTAATAAAAAATTTCATTGTTATGTCTAATTCTTGAAACTTAGTGCATGATTGTTGGGCCCCGGGAGCCCCAAGAGGAACATTGGATGGCATCGGGCCGACATATGGATCTTTGGTAGGTTTCCCGAAGAGTTGGACCTAAACTTGGTTTCAATTGTGGATAGTTCTACAGAGATCTGGAGTAGTCTTTGGAGGGATAAGGAGGGGAAAAAAAGGTAAAGTAGGAGCAATAAAGGTAACAGATCTACCAATACTAGTCCAGCCATATTTATTTCGATATTCATATTGATTGTTAAAATTTGAGCTCACAATTTGATAAATGCTATGAATCGTATTATTATGAATATCGAATTGCTATTATTGAGCCTTTGGGCTAACTGAATGTTTATAAAATCATGATATCAATGATTCTTGAAACCTGTTTAATCGTGTTGATATCTCAAAATTCTAAACCCATTTCTTTGGATAATAATCCTTGTTGAGTTAGTGGACTCACCTCTCTTAACTCTACTATTGTAGAAAATTAATTTCAGAAAATTTCATGGCGAGTTTGATGATTTGACACTAAAATTATTTTGTATCAATAATTATGTAATAATGTTAGGTGGAGTTGTAGGACTTATACTAAGACTCGAAGATGTATTTGTACTATTGGATAATGTATTGAAAAAGATTGTATTTATATAAATTTTGGGGTTTAGATTATTTATTCATGTACATGAGTAGCATTTCCGACCTAGGGGCAAATGCTCTAGAATTTAGGGTATTACATACCAGGTTCTTTTCTCACTAAGGCAAATCAAAAGGATGTTTTTCTTTTCCAACTGAAAGGAAAACTAAATTACCCACTTTTTTCCCACATCAATTACAAAAGTCTTTTATTTCACCTAGTATTTCAGAACCTGTCAAGTAAGGAGGTGCTTGTTTGTGCTCTTCTACACCATTAAAAGATCCTTTATCTTTCCTGTAAGGATGATTTTTAGGTAAGAGGACCTGGTTTAAGAAGAGACAACATAAAGAAAGATTTCTTCATACAATCTCCTGGCGGTAAGTTATATGGCATTAGACCTATAGGCCATTTGCTGTGACTAATGCTTATGGTTCCAAATAGATTAAAGCCATCAAATGCCAAACCCAATGTCAAATTACAAGCGTCTTTTGCAAATTCTTGATAATGGTAATCAAAAGTCTGCCAAGCTGGTGAATCTGTAGGGTGCCTCATTAAACCATCTTTGATGCATTTTTCTTCATGCCACCTCGTAAGGGATGCAGTTTTTTAATTCATATATAACCTTTGTAGCCTTGGCTTTGAAGGAAAATGCCATAGAACCTTAGCCGAAACCTTCTTACTATGTTTAGTTTTTTTGGAAAGAATATTATGTTCAGTACTATAATGCCTCGGATTTCAATGCATTCCGTCCCGAGATCCGGAGTGCTACTCTCGATTGAAACAAACTAAAACCCATAAATAGAAAATTCAAATTTCATTCATTACTTAATATTCCAAAATAGTCCAAGATCTGGCCCGGGGCCTAACTTATTGAACTATCATATAGGTTCAGAATGAACATGGCATAATCAACATATAGCCCCGTCAAGTGTGATTTTTAGAACAAATAGATCATGCCCGAACTGTAGCCTCATCAAGCATGAATTTCAAAACAACAGAATATTTTCAAACAAATGGCTACATTAGGCATGAATTTCAGAAAAGACAGAACATATTCGAACGAATAGCCACATAGGGCATGAATTTGAGAACAGATAGACCATCATTGGACATCAAGTCATACCGAGGCACGATTTAACAAACGATTCCAATTGGACCGTGAACTTAGAAAATTTATTTGAAACCTTAAGTCATTTCAAAGGAGTGAATTATGGAGTTGGTTTGGGAAATGAAATTCCAAACATAAAACTTGAAAAACTAGATAGGCGCTAGAAAGCCCAATTCATAATTTTGACAGAGAAAATGGGAATTTTGGATAATCATGAAAGCCAATGATTCGAGTTGGATTTTGGACTTAAAAACTAGTGGAAACTCAAAATATTTCAAAAGAATAATTTATAAACGCATTTAAGGATTTGATATTAATCGAAACGAAAATATAAAGTAAAAAATAAACTCAATGAACGAATTCTTTTTTTTTCGAACTTCGAACCTAGGAAAACTTATTTTCGAGTCATAAAATATTTTGAAGAGGAATATTTAGGTTTATATTTAAAAAACAAAATCAAAATCTTAGGATTTAAAAACGGGAATGGGTGCTTTGGTTCTCAAATGGGCGCTCGGGTGCCCTAATAAAATTTTTGCCCAAAAGCTAGGTCCTGGAGCGCCCAAGCTACTGGAAAAATTAAAGTTTTGAGCGCCAGAGTAGCGCTTGAGCACTAAGCGCCCAGGTTGAGCACTTAGGCGCTCACTCTCGATTGAAAATACAATTTTTTATTTTTCGATTTTGTTTGAATTTTTTATCCAAAACCACAATTTTGGAGTTTTTTTATATACATAAACATTTGCATATAATAATT
Organism: Handroanthus guayacan; assembly: GCA_014898755.1. Lineage (NCBI taxonomy): Eukaryota > Viridiplantae > Streptophyta > Magnoliopsida > Lamiales > Bignoniaceae > Handroanthus > Handroanthus guayacan. Next base: position 137,669 of record JACFYI010003763.1, read on the forward strand.
TCTCAAGTCTATTTTATAAATTATTGGAATATGACACTCAAGTTTACATACCATGTGTTCAAGTCCACAATGTCTGTATCTTTCGTTTTTGTCACAAGAATCCAAACATAGTCCAAGGTCCAAGATTTATAGGCAAACATATCAACATATTTTCAAGAATAATCATGGTCATAACAAGGATCACAAGTATTGTGCCATGGGAATACAAACATATCAACAACGACATAAACGTACAAGCTCAATGCACAAATATCTCAGGAGATTAAGGTTGGTAACAAGTTCATAGAGGCAAGAAAAGGAATCTATAAGTCTTGCCTTTAATCCTTTGATTTCGATCCACAATACATTCCTAGATTCCCAAAATATTCCAAGTGATAGCACCTAGCATCTAATACCAAGATTTCTTGGTTAACATATGACAACTTTGATTTTATCTAGAAATTCCTAATACTTTATTGGTAAGATTTTCCTCTATAATCAACTTAACTCAATGCTCTTTCTAATGATGAACCTTGATCGACGATCCAATGGTCGAATTGTTGTCTATTCCCATTCAAAATTATCCCTCGTTATTGACTCCTATTCCTGCGGCCTTAGCAGGTTGCTTTCTAAAGGCATTTTTGGATGTTTCCCTCTGTAGTTTTGTATATTTCTTAGTTCTATATTATCTACAGTCGATAAGCTTTCTAACGCTATTCATGTAAGCCGAATTGAAGAGATTAACGCAGGTTTTGAAGATTTAGAAGTTGAGGTTAGTGAAGAGAGACAGTGAGTTCTGAGAGTAAAGAAGGGTGGTTGTGTTTGATTAGATTCCACCACATTAAACCTTACTAAATTCTCCCATAATTTCATATATTTTCCATTATCAAGAACCTAATTTAGTTTCCTTATCTCCTATCAATAATTTCCACATCATATTCAAACTTTATCGCTAGTTATCTGTCACAAATCACTTATGCATATATGTTCATTGAATCACTTTCAGTGGATCTCAAATCTTAACATGGCATATACATATAATCTAACATTCTTACTTACCCAAATATCAACGTGGTGAGAGCGAGAAATCCCCGATTCTTTCCTTTGAAGCCTTATTTATCACGATCATGATTCCAACTAATTTTCCTCACTAATCAGAAGAAAATGTTGCCCCACTATTAGTATGTGGGTGTAACAATTCTTCTTCCAAAAACAAAATGGTATAGATGCTTAGTACTGCACCATATTGTCTCCTTAATCCGTGCTTAATTGTCGGAGTTAATAATTCAACAACTTTATCAAAGAGCAGAGGGATGGAGGTAGAGAAAGAATTATCTTTTGTTTGGTGTGAGATGGACTAGCGAAGCACAAGCTTTTATAAGCTAACTAAGGCTTCCCACATCCTAAATTTTCCAATGTGATATAAGAAGCTTACAGTCCATAAGTCTTCCTCACTTCACAAATTTTTCAATGTGGGACAAAACTTACTTCTACTTACTTAAGACACCTTAATGTTCACGAAGTCAGTAATTGGCACCAGTCCACCTAATTTTTAAGTTTCTTGCTTCTATAAATATCTTAACTCAATGATCTTTCCAATGGTAGGTTTCGATCAACAATCTAATGGCCAGATCCTCATTTACAACACTTCAAGCATCTTTCCTGCCACTACCATTGTTCCTTGACAGCATTGGTAGATCACATTCTATTGCCATTTTCGGGCATTTCATCCATATTTTTAAATAATTCTTGATTCTAGGGTTCTAAAGGTATATACTATGGGTCATTTTGATGAGAAAAAGATAGGTCTTGAAGCCTTGCAAGTTATATGTATTGCTGAGATAGTGGCATCCGAGAATAACATTATTTTTTGTATATGTGTGTGTTTGGATTCAATCCTTAAACTTAAAGTCTGCAATTATATTCCAAATCAAAATTCCTCAATCTTATTTCGTAGGATAAAAGTTTTTAGGTTGCTACAAATACGATTAGGTTCTATCTCTTCTGTTGGCATTATCCATCGTGGTTCTCCACAAGTGTCACACTTGGTTTTGTTCTCATTCATACTCCAATACAACATACAGTCATTTCGGCATGCATCAATTTTCTTGTAGTTCAACCCCAAATCCTTCATTGACTTTTTAGTCTTGTAATAATTTTTGAGAAGTTGTGCACCCTCTGGAAATAATTTTTTCAACAAATTCATCATCATTGTGAAAGAGGTATCACTCCAATTGCCGAGACATTTTTTTTTTTTTTAGAATATTCTAACAGTGAAAGAAAGTTTTGAAACTTTCTATATCCAGGGTGAAGCTCTTGTCCTGCATCTTGCATAAGCATACAGAATTTATGAGCTTCTTTGCTAGGTGGTTCACCCTGAGTTCTTGTAATACCTTCTACATTGTTGCTTCCATCTTGCATTCATCATGTAGCATCCCTTGCATATCATCATATGTGTTTATTTTATCATATTCATAGGATACAGATCCCGTAGCCGTGACTAACTCCCCATGAAGCACTCACTTTGTATACCCATCTAAAAAGCTTTCCCAAAGTAGATGTCCCTCCATGACTTGGCATGTTCTACTTAATCCACTTTTATATTTTTTACAAGGATACAAGATCAATCCATCATCTAAATATTCAAAAGCAAAGTTCAGAAAGAACTTTACCCATTCCCGATATTCTTTACTTGATCTTGGGAGATTCAACCAACTCTTGTCCATGTTGAAATTTTAAAATGAACAAGGACTTAACTGTGACTTAAATTAAAAAAAGAAAAGTAGTTATACATAAGAATATGTTATTACTCAGAGACAAAAGAAATAATAAATTATTTTCTTTTGCTAGGTGTCAAAAATAGAAAAAGAAATGTAAATTGAATAGAAAACATTTATATTAGGTTATAGCTATTTGATTATAAAAGGAATTATCATGGCTAACATTATTTTATTATAGAAGGAATTTCATAATTGGAATTGCAGTGTTGGGATCTTAGATAGAGATGGGTAATATTTTGAGATAATTATCCCTTGTTTTTTTCCCTTTTGAAATAAAAAATTTAGGATTTGAAGTTTAACTAAAGTTGAAAAATCCAAGACCCCACTTCAAAAAAAGTTCCCAGCTGAAAGAGGGAAGGGAATGAGAAGAAAAAAAGGGAGAATTTAAGTATATTTTTGCACATAGCCAAGAAAGAAAGACATAGAGAAAGTATAAGCAAAATGTGAAGATAAAAGGATAAAAATAGACCCAATTTTCTGTTGTAATAATTGCTTTTACCCTCTATTCAATACATGAGCTTCTCTCTACACAGACGTTAGTATTAATGGAAACAGAAACTAAGGAGAATCTTCAACAAGGTTGTATACTTTAGTGCATTATTTAATGTGCTTTTTTAGTTTTTTTTTTTGGGAGGGGGGGCTTGTTTGTTTAATTTTTTCAATTACTCACCAATGCATATATGATCTTGATAAGATAAACAAATAAATATGAAGAATTAAACAAACTAATAGCAATACATTTAATAAATAAGAGAATTCTTTCTTAATATTTTAAGTGGAAATCTAGAATTTTTTATCGTATAAACATATCAATAAGCACAAATTAGCAATCCAATAAAATTAATCCATTCAAACAACAGGAACATCATATCGATTCGATTCAGATTGTGGTTTTGACTTCAAAAATAATTTCCTAATTTATAAACAACATCAAATGTTATGAAAGTAAAGGATAAGGCCCAAATCATCACATGCATATCTCATACATGTATGTATATAACCATTCACTACTGTGGGACTGTCTTTAACACACTTTGCTGGCCCATACACTTAGAATATCTCCTACAAGAAAATAAATCCCCCCAAACCCCTTGCCTTGTTGCACGATGATCTCTGTGAAAGCAAGCACTTAATACATTTCAATTTCTTATCATTTCTAGCACGTCTAGTTCAAATCTTAGGTTGTAATCTAAATTCTCAAGCATCTAGATGTTCAAAACTCAATTTGTCTCTCTCTCTAAATTGCACAAGGATTTGATCAATCAATTCACATAATGCAAAATTGTTGCACATGGGTTTAACCTTTTAATCTGAAATTGAGAGAGTTTCTTACTATATCAGTTTCTCTCTATCCCGCAATCGAGATTGAAATCTTCATCTCTTTGGTTGCTCAGAAGAATCCCAAAAGCACACAAGTGAGCCTGAATCTCACAAAAAATCAATTACATCATGAGTATGAAAGCAAGATACTCATGAGTGAAAATAGCTTTTTAAATAAAAAGAAAAATTATGAAATTAGAGTGAAACAATACTAATTAGATAAATGTGCACTATAATCTAGTAAAAGATAATATCCTTCCACTGAAACAAGTACAAAACAACAAGGGCATGCGTTGGGTTGTCTTCTGCTCTATTGCACTACAGGTACAAGAGTGGAGGATCCATAATCTTTCCACAAAACAAACATACACACATGGAGGTTAGACAGTACATATTTTATCAACCGAAGTCTTGAAAACAGAATCTGGAAGCAATGCTAGAAGGTAAAAGAAAATGGAAAAAGAACTATTTTGACCATTATCAAAAATATTACTGGTATATAGAAAGTTTGTGTTGACTAACAAAGATAAAAATAGCTTGACGATAGTCCACATTTCTACCAGAACAATGTAGACTGACAACAAATAGCATTACCAAAAGGATACAATATTTGTAATTGCAGAATTGTAGTAACCTATATAACAAGACTAATTTGGAGACTAAAGTGACTTTCTAAGCACGTAACAAATAACCACCAAACAACAATGTAGCAAATGAACTTCAATAGGAGAAAGATTGCAAACTTTGTTAAATAGATACAATACAAGAAACGGGAGAAGACTAAAATTTGCTCTACTAAGTACAATTACAAGTAACACCACTTTACACTCATGGACAATACTAGCAAGCAGTCTAAATGCATATCTAATGAAGACCACCACAAAGGCTATACTGATGATAATTTGGAAAGCAATAATCTATAAAGAGAAGCATATTTCATTTCTAAACCAGCATAATCAAAAATGAAGAAATACTCCTAGTTCTGCAAAAAATCTACTAGAAATTAAAATAATATTGTAACACCCCAAAAATTTTCCTAAATATATTTTTTAAATTCTCATTTTCAAACTTAAAATCTTTTCATAATTACAAATGATTTCTCTCACAATCATTTGAAATTTTCTAATGACGAAAAATATATCATTTCACCATTCGAAAATTTTATTTCGATAAAACTCATCCCCAAACATTTTTTTTTGGCCTGATAAACCCTTGAATCATGGCCCAATTTTCGGCCTAATAAGCCCATGTCACTATCCAAAATATCTAGCAATGTTATATACACCTATATATACACATTTATAAAGATTTTGGAAAGATTTTCAAAAATCCCCCGCAATCTTGAAAGATCTTCCACAATCTTGAAAGATCTACCAACCACCATGACTCTTGCTTCTTCAATAAGCAAGTATTGAATGAAGACTAACTCATCCTTTGACAAGTGGCGAGATCTTAAGCCTTCACAAATTGCAAGCCCCTCTCATCCTTATAAGTAGTTTGGTTGGGGAAAACAAATCACTCTTGAATCAAGATTTCCCACTTAAAAACAACGAATTTCATCTTCATCCCTTTTACAAAATACATATATATCTATATCTATCTAACTCTTTCAAAACTTCTAAGATTTCAAAGGAAAAAGGGAAGATTTGGGAGTGAGACACATAAACATTTCATTGATCTCGAGTATCACTATCCCCCTGCATATTCCTCAATTTCCAAAGCTTGAAGATCCACTTTTATCTCATCAAATTAGCCTATATTATATATCTTTAAAAACTTTATCGAAGGTAGATAGTCGTAGGATCAAGAATTACTCAAAAATGTGGAGGGTCATGTTCACAAATGCCAATGAAAGGCATCCTGCCAAGGCTACCAAGATGAAAGGACAGTAGCAAGGGATAACTTTGGATGGATGTAGACGAAGATCCGACTATTGGATCGTCGATCGGAAGCCATCATTAGAAAGATCATCGAGTTCAGGTATTTATAGAGGTAAATCACACAGTTAAACTACTAGGAACTTAGGGATAAAATGATTGGAATAAGATTATCATGTGATAACTATGAGTTTTGGTGTTAAAGTAGGTGGAGTGATTTGGAGCCATAAGAAATTTGGAATCCTCTCTAAGCTTGAAGTTAAGGACCAAAGGTAAGATTTATGGCTATCCCTATCGATTTCCTTGAGCTCTTGATGAGTGCTTCGAATCCTTGCTCGATTATTGATCTTGATCATATGTTGATATTCTTAGAACCTATTAATAGATTGCCTATGATCTTGGACTCTTTTGATTATTTCAACCCTTGATTGGTATATTATTGCATTGAGATTATGATTCTTGGGCATTCTTGTAAAATGTGTGAATTTATTAGAGTAAAGAATCATGGACGTAAATGGCATTTTCAACCTTATTTAGTTTTAATCATGACTTTATTTGGACTTGGATCTTTGAAAATCCAACAAGTTTACTACCCTTGATTGATAAATGATTATATTAAAGTATGGATCCTTGGGCACTTTTGCAAAATATGTAATTGATTGGAAGAAAAAAATCAAGAACCTCGAAGGATTAACGAAATTTTGTGAAATTAAAACTTGGAAGCAAAGTCAGGAAGACTTTCTTACCATATTTAAACTTTCAAAATTAAGGAATTTATATATAAGAAATTTCCAAAAAACTCCTTTCAATTTTGAAGTACTTTTGAATTTCTTTTACCATTTAAATCCATATTTTACTCCTTTAATGTGACACCCCAAGAATTCCCCTAAAATGAAATTTTTGAATTATCAATTTTTCGAAAATTCATTTGATTTAAAATCACAAGCATTGTTTTGAAATCAAAA
>JACFYI010003763.1:152065-172395 GCA_014898755.1 Handroanthus guayacan
TTCTTGGTCCCTCATCTGTTGAGCACTGTTGCCAACACCAGGGTTTTCCATGACCTAGTTGCCATCCAAAGCATCCTGCTCCTCGAGCACATACCATATCTTATGATGCCAAGTGTCATAGTTGTCACCATTGAGTTTGTCACCTTTATTAGGGTCAGCATTGATGGTTTTCGATGCCATAGTCTGATTATAAAGAGGTAAAAAACACTTTCTATTAATGCCCAATTAATACACTTGTTATAATTTGTACTATCATTAACTAACATTCATTATAAATTAATACATGGTCTCGATTCGAAAATGAACAATGTTCACAATCATCATCTTAACCTAGTATCTGATTTATCATAATTGAATTAACATAGTACAAAAAATAATTTGTTCCCAAAAAAAAATATCCATGGAACGCCCACTCAAAACAAATATTCATAATTGCATAACACATAAATCATAAAAAATGAACAATTGGGCATAAACATCAATGTATTTATAAAACAACATCTCAAAGGGGAAATACATGAATATAGATGGATAGTGAAAGAACAATTTAAGAAACAAACAATGCTAAGAACTACTCTTCTCCGGAATAACTTCTACCCACTGCAGTATCCCGGTGCAATTTAACCTTAGAGGTCATACGGATAATGCTAGCAGAGAGTCTATCACATATGCGGAAGCGTAAAGGAGTTTTTCTTCTAGTGATTCTTAAATCACGTGGATTTGCTTTCAACTCTTTCTTAACATTTGTTTGTCATATTCTCAATGTGGTCTTCTTAATGTCCTTAAGCAATGCCTTTCTATCCAAAAAATCAGATACTTTTGTGAAGATGTCCATCCAATGTAAAGTGAGTGACAATTTTCATATTCTAATCAAGGAGAATTCTTCGTAAAATTCATGTCCTAAATAGATGAGTTCACTCTGTTTCTTCTCCATTATTTCAAAGTATTGTGGCAGTGTATCTGAATCCCTCATATCATACAATTTGAACAATGAGAGCTTAATTTCGCGTTCTGGGTATCTCCTTATTTTTCGCCATCCTCGGAGAACACGTTGAGTGTCTCTCACTCTAGCCATATCTATCACCCCGGGGTAAGAAAAATATTAATTCTCATTAAAATAAATTTTAAATACATTCAGAATGCGATGCACAAATAACAACATGTTCAGTTGCGCGAGAAAACACAATTTCTCAAGCGCAATTAAAGATGCAATGCATTCTCAAATGTCTAAAAATTTATTTTAAGTAGCCACCACCCTAGTATATATTTTTCTTAATTTCCAGAAAAATTTTCGTAAATTTTCTCCAATGAAATAATTTTCTGTAATTTTCAGAACGTTCAAAACTTCTAAAATAGTAAAAATTATTTTTAGTTTTCAAAAAATGAAATAAAAATTACAGAAAAATCAGAAAATAAATTCTGGTCATGCCATAATTTTCCGGCGGCCCAAAAACCACTGGAGAAGGACGCACGCGCCGTCGCTGCGGCTGGGTGTGTCTAGCGCGTTTAAAATAATTTTCTATTTTTTTTAATAAATATATATAATCCACGTGGCACATCCACGTGTCAGACAGGGTGGCGCCACCTGTAGATGACGTGTCACCACATCACTTGCCACGTCATCATAGGTGCGCTATCCGTCCACATGCGCATGTGGTGGCGCGTGAACTCCACGCGCATCCTTACTGGCCGTATCCGGCGGTGGTGCTCCGGCTACCCCTCCCATTTTCGACCCTTCTGAATGCAATGGTGAACTCAGATTAACGGTTTGAGGTCTGTACGAGTGTGTTTGGCTTAACCACAGAGAGGTCCGAGAGTGGGCCTAACTAATCTACTATTGACCTTCTTCTCCAATTTTTCAGAATTTTTGAATTCGAATCTAAACTTCAAAAAATCATAATAAATCCGTTTCTTGACCAAATTTCACGCATAATATATGGTTTTGAAGCATATTTTATGTACTATCTAACCACATAATTCCTATGCTATGTTTCCCAAGATACAATGAACAATATCGCAGACAAGTTTCGTAACCCTAGACGAAAAATAATTTTTATCTCACAACATACATAACAAAAAATTCTGAAAATTAGCAGTTGAGATCTACTGCACATAAGCATGTTTCAATAAACGTTTCATGGCATATAGTTGAATATATGTACATCTACCATGTTCGGTTCATGAAAGCATAATAAAACGTATCATGCATCTCCAACATAATTTCATGGATTTATGCATATTATATTCATATTACAGCAGTCAGGAAATCAACCCTATAGCTCTGATACTATTGTAGGAACTAGGCATACGAAAATTACATGGGTTTTCATTAGTAATTGCGGAAGCTTACCTATCGACGTAAAACTAAAAAAATCGGGTTGAAATCATAGACTTGTTGCTTCTGCTATCCACGCCTACTGGTCCAAGATCACCCACGAAACGAAGCAATCCTTTATCCACGACTTAAGAACAACAATATGCAAACTATCATACCAATTTCTTAACACAAGAGAACTCTCTTTTCTCTAGTTTTTTCTCCCTCAACTCCAGCCACGTGAATAGTGTATTTCCGTACAATTTTCAGCCTCTATTCTGATATGGTGGGGAGTTACTTGGTTATAGCATGTAGTAGGGTGGAAGATTGAGTAGTGGGGTGGTTTCTTCTATTCAAAAGAGGAACCGTTCCCTCTCAATTAATCTGTGCAGCCCTATTCTGATGGGCTACAGAATAATCTTATGGGTCGGCCCACATGAGCGGCCCAATCTTATTACACTCAATATTTATGGGTTAGCCCACATGGGCGGCCCAAATCTTATTTTCCAACAATAACTACAGAAACATACCAACATATAAACACATACATTATACATCAATATCAATTACAAAATCTGGCTCAAGTTTAGGTCCAACAAACGCGAGTTCTAATGGCTACAAGCCATTCACGATACATAATATTGTTCATACAAAACTAGCATTTTTCAAACAAAACAAAAGTGCATAATCTCAAAATGAATCACAGCTCTAGAAGACCAATCACCTACACATGGTAATATATATAAATAAGTCCACTAACTAAGTAAGAATTAGAACTAGGAATGATAAAGGATCAATTTAAACCAATAAGCTAAATAGAGAGCCAATGAAGTTCATAACAAATTAAATATGCAATACGATTATGATAGTTCTAATAATCAAACAGAATCAGTAACTCATACAAGAGTTAAAAATCAAATACACACGAGTAGCATAGGCTGAACTAGAGTTTAGTGGATTTGCCACACTTATAAATTAAAATCACACATATGATCTCTTATCCCTCCACAGACCTCACACTCAAGTAGCAGCTCAAAAGGGGTCACCTGATCATCTAATGTGACAAATCGCCAACAGTCCGCGTGTTAATGACTAGCCCTTGGAAAACCTACCTCCAAGCTTGCAAAAAAATATCTGATGAGTAGGGAGCCCTCTAGGAAATTAGTCATCGAGTTGAAGCTGCCAAGCATCCCTCCTAAGCTATCACTGGCCTATCAAACCAACATACAAAAGGTTTCAAGAGTAATGATAATTGTTCGAATTAAATTACAACGTTATCAATTAATTTGATTTGAATTTTGGACATATAAACTGGATATTCGAATTTAGAATAGCTTACCGGAGTGAGATATGGACATATAAACACAAAAATTATCAAAATTACAATTAATAATATTCTGGAATGAGCGCGATTGTGCTAGAAATTGGGCAATAATACGCCCATTTATGGGCATGCTCATGCCCAACTTTTTCCATTTTTTAATTTTGGCTAAATAGCAGAAAATCACTTTTCACACAAACAAAATTAACTTGTTTATTATATTTTCAAGATTTTTAAGGATCAAAGTTTAGAATAAGGTTTTGAGGAAAAAGCTCTAAACTTGTGTTCATCAACTTTAAAAGTAGTTTAGCCTTTATTATGTCCATGTTCTGAACTCCAATAACTTCCATGTTGTTCTAAGGATCATGATCATATAATAAAGGTAAAGATCCAATAAAGGTAAGTGTCTAATTTGCTTCCAAGCAATGGTTTGCATATTATTCCATAGCAAGAATAACCAATAATCAATTAAAGTTCTAGCACCAACAAAGAACATATAGGGATCATGGAATCAAAGAAGAAGAAGTGTGGCCATAATCTTTACCTCACTTAGCTTATATCCTCAAAGTTGATAGCAACTTTCCAATTCTCAAGCAAGACTTCCTATAGGAAGTAAAATCATTAGATATATTACCTTATTCCTTCAAAACCCAGAACATCTTATAATTAATGTTTGAGCTTACCAAGTGTTCACATTGCTCTTTTTCCCTTTTTGATTTAAGCCTAAAAGCTTTAAATGGCCTTGAAGTGTTATAGCTTGAAGGAAGATAGAAGAAAAGATGAAAGTTCTTTTGCGTGTGTGTGTGTGTGTAGAAGATATGAACGTGAAGCAAGAAATAGTGTTTTTGCCTAACTTCTAGACCAAACTTGGGATTCCATGGCCATTTCCAATATGTGGTGCAAGTTGTCAAGTTCCTATGGCTTCTTGCCAATTGGCATAATGATGAATTTATACTTAGGTAAGAATTAATTTGGTTAAACAATTGAAAATATCTCCCTTAAGATAAAGGGGTTTGTCTGAGCTTACTATATATATAATTGCATCTATATATATATATATTTTTTTTTTGTAGTGTGTAATGTGTAGTTTGGGTTGGGCTTGCCAGGTTTTGGGCTTAAATGTTAGGCTGAAAATTTTCTTCTAGACCAAAATAATATATATAATAATTTTCGGGTGCAAGCAGATGAGGATACCTCTTATGCATTTCATCATTACATTCCCAAGTGGCCTCTTCAACATTTTAATTTTTTCAAAGAACTTTAACTTTGGATTTTCTACAATTCCTAAGATCACGAATTTGGTAATGTAGGATACAGACAGGTTGTTCTATATACGTGAGGCCACATTGAATGGGCACATCAATGTGCTCCATAACATGTGGAGGATCTGGATGACATTTCCATAGTTAGGATACACAGAAAATATCATGAATTCTTATGAGGTTTGGTGGAAGATCCAATCTACACGCTACTGGATCAATACATTCGATGATCTCGAAAGGTCCTACGTGTCTTGAAGTTAACTTTTTGCTCTTACCCACCCTTCGTATTCCCTTCTACGGATCAAGTTTCAGAAATACTTGATCTCCAACATTAAACTCTGAGTCCTTCATTCATTTATCTGCATAACTTTTCTAGCGATCTTAGGCCATTTTCATGTTTTTCTAAATGATCTAAACCTTATCAATTGCCTCTTGTATCATTTCAGGCCTCAGTTCATGCCTTCTTTCTTTGAGATACTCCTCATCTCATCCATATCCCATTACAAAGGCGATTTACATTTTTGACCATATAAAGTCTCATAGGATGCCATTTGTATTGAAGCTTGATAACTATTGTTATAAGCAAATTCCACCAAAGATAAGTGCTTATCCCATTTCTAAAAAAGTTGAAAACACAAGCTCTTAACATGTCTTCCAATGTCTGAATTACCCTTTCTGATTATCCATTAGTTTGAGGATGAGCTACTATTTAGAACAACAGCTTTGTCCCCAAATGCTCTTGTAAACTCTCTATAATCTCGCACTAAATTTTAGGTCTTTACTAGAGATAATATTTTGAGGTATTCCATGAATCGAATTATCTCCTTGACATAGATTTTGGTGAGTTTGTCAAAATCGTATTAGGTTTCAACAAACATGAAATGTGTAGACTTCGTGAACTTATCAACTACAACCCAAATATTGTCACAGCTTCCTCTTACAACAGGCAGACCAACTATAAAATCTCTAGTGATCTAATCCTATTTCCAACTTAAAATTGGGAGTGCCTGTAACTTTCCAAAGGGTCTAAGGTATTTTGCTTTCACAAGTTGACAAGTTAAGCATTTCTAGATATATTCACTTACATCCCTTTTCATACGTCCCAACAAAATTTCTATTTCAGATCTTCGTACATCTTCATTTCTCTAGGATGTATTGTGTATTTAGTTTGATGGGCTGCTGCCAATATCTTTTAGTGCATTTTTGCAGGAGAACATACCATGTCTTTGAAACATAATAGTCCTTCTACATTTATTGCATTTATCCTGAGATCAGATTCTCTTTGTGTGTTCATCAAGGATTTAAGCTTTTGTATCCATTCGTTTTCCTATTGAGCATTTAAAATGTCACATATGGTTCATGATATAAACTCATGTTTGCCAACCTCCCTTTTTGACTTAGGGCATCAGCAACAATGTTTGCTCTACCCGGATGTTAAGCAATGATGAAATTATAATCCTCCAAAAATTTCATCTATCGTCTTTATCTCAAGTTCAATTTTTTCTAGTGGGAAATATATTTGAGGCCCTGGTGATCCTTATAAATCTCTACTTTGACACTGTATAAAAAATGGCATCACTTAGCCAAAGAAAAATCTATTGCCAGTAATGTGGGATAGTTTTGCTCGTGATTTTTCAACTTTCTTGAGGCATATGCAATCACTCATCCTTTTTGCATTAGTACACAGCCTAAACTTTCTTGAGAATCATCTGTATACATTGTAAACTCTTCTGACCTATCAGGTAATGCAAATATCAGAGCCGTAGTTAATATTTTCTCTAATTCCAAGAAGTTCTCTTTGCACTTTTATTTCCATTTGAATCTTTGATCTTTATTGGTCAACTTGGTGAGAGGACCAATTATCCTGGAGAAATTTTGAATATATTTCCGATAGTATCCTACTAATCCCTTGGTAAATGTTTTTGGTCTTTTCCTATTAAGCACCACCTCTACATTATTGGAATCAACTTCAAGGCCATTCTGGGATATTATGTGTCCCAAGAAGGTTACCTTATTAGCCAAAATTCATACTTACTGAATTTGGCATACAAATGATGTTCTTTAAGAGTTTCAAGAACAATTCACAGGTGTTCTTCATGTTTCTTCTTTGATTTAAAGTACACCAAAATATCATTGATGAAAATTACTATAAAGCAATCAAAATATGGACGAAAAACTCAATGCATCAAATCTATAAATACTGCAGAAGCATTCATCAATCCAAATGACATCACAATAAACTCAAAGTGTCCATATTGTGAGTTGAATGCAGTTTTAGGAATCTCTGTTTCCCGTATTTTCAATTTGTAGTACCCTTGACATAAGTCTAGTTTTCACTACACCATTGATCCTTGAAGATGATCAAATAGTCTATTGATGTGGGATAGTGGATATTTATTTTTTATGGTCACTTTTTTTAATTCCTTATAGTCTCTACACATTCTCAGTAAACCATCTTTTCTCTTCACAAATGGAGCTCTAGCTCTCCAAGGAGACGAGCTTGATCGTATAAAATCCTTAACTAGCAGTTCCTGCAATTGCTCCTTTAGTCCTTTCAATTCGACTGGTGTCATTCTATAAGGAGTTTTCGAGAATGGCATTACCCCGGGATGAGTTTCAATTACAAACTCAATTTCTCTATCTGGGAGTAGTGAATCAGCTCCCCAGAAAACACTTCTGCGAAACTTCTGATTACCCTTAAATTCTCCAACTTTGTGGTATCTTACGGCTTATTAATCAAATAAGCTAGAAATCCTTGTCCTCCCTTCCTTATAGTCCTTCTGGTTCGGTGTTCTAGCACTTTATGTCCTTGCGGCTCTTTAGATAATCCTTTACCAAGTGCTAAAAACTTCCACAGAGTATGCACCATCCCTGTTTTTTCAATATCTTTCCTTATTGTGGGATGTGCCTCCACAACGATTGCGACTTCTTTTCTCAACTGCTACTAGAGCTTTCCCTTTTGCAGTTGATGAGCTCTCTATTATCGTTTCTAGTTTCTTTCCAAAGAAACCCTTCTTCTCCTTATCTTGATCAAGTTTACCCAGCCATCTCATATTTCTCTTATCATCAATTTTTCAGGGTTCTTGAAACTCCACTTCCAGTTCCATTGCTCTCTCTACTACTCCGTTATAACTGGAGAGATTGCATATAGCCAAGGCTCGCCTTAAATCAAGTTTCAATCCCTCAACAAATCTTTTTATCCTCCTCCACTCAGGTCAAAACATGTGGAACATACTGAATTAGCCGATTATACTCCGCCTCATACTCCATCACTATCATCAACCCCAAAATCGAAGTCATAAATTCTTTTTTCCTTACATCCCTGATCACTTGAGAGAAGTACTTCTTTATAATTTCAATCGTGAATTTATCCCAAGTCCACTCAGTCTCATCTATGTCCTATCTTTGTTCTACAATATGCCACCAATTATGCGTCCCTCCTTCCAAGAGGAAAGTAGTATATCTCACCTGTTGCTCTTCTGTGTAATTAAGTACTTGAAAGATTTTCTTAGTTTCACTTAGCCAAAATTCGGCTTTCCTATCATCAAGTTAACCCATAAACCTTAGTGGGTTAAATCTCAGAAATTGGAATAGTAATTCATCCTTAGAATTTTCTTCATTCTCATGCCCCTAGTTAGTCGACTGGTAGCCTTGATTCACGAGTTATTATAACAGGGTAAAAAGTCAATCTACTACCGATTCATTTTTGGGAGGAGGTGTTCGTTCACGTGATTCCTCTCTAGGTAAATTATCCTCCACGTGATTTGGGATCTTAGATATAGGGATTTCCTCAAATAACACATGCCTCAATCTACCCTACTTTCTAGGGGGTTTGGTGTTCGAATTACTTCCTCCATGGCCATAATTATCTGAAATCAACAAACAAATTTTGCTTAGCATTATTCCATTATCCCCTTTTGTTATGAAAAATCAAGGTTATCTTAACACATCAAAATGTAATACTAAAATTGGACTAAGGCAATATAGTAAATGTTGCATTGTTCATTCATTCAAAAAGTGATCACATCACTTATTACAAAATATGCTTACAAGACTATCTACCATAACTAGCAAAAGAGACGGTAAAATAACTACTATTGTACGATATCAAACTTCCCATATCACTTTCTAACTTAACATATCAAACTAACAAAGTTAGGAAGCTAAAACTTTATACTATACACAATCATTTATATGTACATATATATATATATATAAATTTTCAATTTGAATCTCCCACAACTTAACAGTGATAATCCGGGTCCTCCTCCGGATTTTGTTTCAGCTCTTTCTTCTCCTCATTATTCTCTCTACCGTTGGCGCAATCATTCCCACCAACCTCACCAATAACAGCATCATCACTAATAGCACCAGTTACTCCAGAACCAACATCTCCACCACTAGTAACACTACCATCTCTAACTGCCTCAAGATGACCACCCTCCTTACTAAAGTCAACAAGCTCAAGGCCCTCGAGGTGTCTCGTGAACCATGCCAGCTCGTCATTAGTAATGTACACCTAGGTAGGAAGTGGTGAAGAGATAACTCTTATACGTGCAGTCTGCCTAAAGCTCCGCTGACCACTTTTGTCCTCTCTAGGTGCACTGGATGCTTTTGCCCCACCGTTTAGGTTCCTACTGGGCACACCTTTGAATGGCATCACATCATAATCATTCCCCTGACTTTGTGTGCCTCAAATGCATATATCCTGTTCCCAAACAAAGATAGCATCCATGGTTTCCCAAGTCTCTCAAATCTCGGGGCATACTCGTGCCTAGCATAGTCCTAAGCCACCCACTTCAGACACTTGCCTGAAAGCATCCTCAAACTGGGCCATGAGATTCTAATTGAGCTGAGTAAAGTGATATCGGCTTTTAGCAGCCATATTTTTTATGTTGAGATTCTGACCTTGATGCTTACCTACCATCTTCCTCATCTTGGCCTTCGTCCATTTGCTGTAATCCATATATAGTTTATGTTGTTCCAAGTAAGCATTTTTCGAACACTCGATCTCTTTAACATTTTCTTCCAACCAGGCACCATAATCTGCCCTTTGCTTCTTCAAAGAGCCAATATTATTGCCACCCATGCTATGATCGAAATTGGTCTATTTTTCCACCTTGATCTTTCCATTGTCCATCTGCCCACATCATAACCAACAATCAAGGTTAGTAACTATTAAAAAAAACATGTAATATATAATAATGACTGGGGAGTTCTAAGGCTTCCTATCCTGCGCTCTGATACCACCTGTGACACTCGATACATGAGGACATTCATCCCAAGACTGAAAACACTACCTATGAGCAGGTGGATCTCTAGCGAGATAACATAAATATGAGAAAAAATAATTATACAAACATACCAACATATAAACATATACATTATACATTAATATCTTCTACAAAATGTGCCTTAAGTCTAAGTCCAGCAAACCCAAGTTCTAATGGCTACAAGCCATTTACAATACATAATATTGTTCATATAACACCAATATTTTTTAGCCAAAGCAAAAGTGCATAATCTCAAAACCAATCATAGCTCTAGAAACTTAATCACCTACACATGGTAATATATACAAATAAATCCACTGATGTAGTAAGAATTATAACTAAGAATGTAAGAGATTAGGTCGGACCAACAAGTTAAATAGTGAGCCAGTAAAGTTCATAAACGAGTTAAATGTACAAATGGTTGTGATAGTTCCAATAACGAAATAGAATTAATAAATCATGGAAGATTTCAAAATCAAACACACAATCGAATAGCATAGGCTGAATAAATGTTTGGTGGATCTATTACCCTTATAATTTCAAATCAGATATATAATTCATCATCCCTCCACAGGCCCCATACTTGAGCGGCTACTTAGAGGGGGTAACCCAATCATATAATGTGACAAATCATCGACGGTTCGCGTGTCACAGACTAGTTCTTCAAAAACCTACCCCAGACTTTCACAAAACTATCTAATAAGCAAAAAGCCCTAAAAAGGACTAGCCGTCAGCCCGATGCCACCAAGCATCCCTCTGAGACTTCCCAGGGGCCCCATCAAATCAACACACAGAAGGTTTCGAGAGCAATAATAATTGTCTGAATTAAATTATCAAAGTTCAAATGAGATTTGGACATTATCAATCAATTTGATTCGAATATTAGACACATAAAATGAATATTTGGAGTTAAGATAGTTTACCGAAGTGAGATATAAATCTATAAGGCAAAAAGGATCAAAATTATACTTAAAAATATTCTGAAGTGGGTGTGACTGCACTCAGAATTAGGCACGGACGCCCCCGAGCAAAGCCTGGGGCGCTAATGCGCCCATTTATGGCGCTACTCTTTTCCTATTTTTTTAAATTTTGGATAAATACCAGAAAATCATTTTTCACAAAAATAAGATTAGTTTGTTCATCATGTTTTCAAGATTTTTAAGAATCAAAGTTTGGAAGAAAGTTTTGAGGGAAAAGCTTTAAACTTCTATTCATCGACTTTAAAAGTAGCTAAGTCTTTATTATATCCAAATTCTCAGCTCCAATAATCTCCATGTTGTTCTAGGGATTATGATCATGTAACAAGGGCAAAGATCCAACAAGGGCAAATGTCAAATTTGCTTCCAAGTAAAGGTTTGCATATTATTCCATAACAAGAATAAGCAACAATCAATTAGGATTCTAGCACCAACAAAGAACGTACAAGGAACATGGAATCAAAGATGAAAGGTAACCATAATCTTTACCTCACCTAGCTTATATCCTCAAAGTTGATAGCAACTCTCCAAATCGCAAGCAAAACTTCCTATAAGAAGTAAAATCATTAGACATATTACCTTATTCCTTCAAAATCCTATATATTATAGAACATCTTATAATGGGAAAAATACATTGTACCCTCTTGTATTATGACGAAAGGAAAGATTACCCCCTTGTATTTTTTAATTGCAACATAACCCCCCCTGTATTTTGGAATAACTAGGTCACAAGGCCCTTATTGCTAGGTTATAGAGGGGTATTTTTGAACTACAGAATTTATTTAACGTTAATACAGGGGTATATCTTGCAATTAGAAAAAATAGGGGCTAATCTTTCCTTTTGCAATAATACAGGAGGGTAAAATGTACTTAACTCTCTTATAATTAATGTTTGAGCTTACTAAATGTTCACCTTACTCTTTTTTCCTTTTTATTTTAAGCCTCAAAGCTATAAATGGTCTTGAAGTGTTATAGCTTGTAGGAATATAGAAGAAAAGATGAAAGTTTTTGTGTGTGTAGAAGACAAAAAAATGAAGCAAGAAAGAGTGTTTTTGTCTTCCAAGTTCATGCCTAACTTATAGACCAAGTTTGGAACTCCATGGCCATTTCCAATTTGTGGGGCAAGGTGTCAAGTTCCCATGGCTTTTTTCCAATCACCATAATAATGAATTTATATTTGGGTGAGAATTAATTTGGTTAAACAATTGAAAATATCCTCCTTAAGATAAAATGGTTTGGCCCAGCTTACTATATATATACATGTATCTATGTATATATCTTTGTGGTGTAAAATATGTAGTTTGGGTTGGGCGTGGCAAGTTTTGGACTCAAATTTGGGTCAAAGTTTGAGTTAATTTTTTTTCAGCCAAAATAATGTATATAACAATTTTCGAGTACAAAATTTTTTTTTCGAACATGACAAAACATTGTGATCGTAAGAAAATTCTCAAAGAGTCGAAAAAAATATTTATCGATTAAAAGCGAGGATTTAAAAATTTAATTAAAAAAAATTTGGGTTGCTACATGCCAGCAGAGGAAAATACTCTCGAATGAAGCAAGGTATTGACAATCATGTAATAATTCATATGGCAAGCAAAAACCCCTCAATATGTCATTGCATTCGTATTTTGTAGAAATATAAATGTAAAAATGACTACAAAATGCAAAGTAAGAATAATTTTATAATTAGTAGTTATATGCAGACATATCCAAATAATCTAGATCATAAGAATTCAAAAATCACAATTATAAGGGTGAATTTTTAGTTGGACCATTACATTGAATTGAAATAGGCTTAAACAAAAAATAAATAAATTGTCAAAGCTCCATTTGACCTCAGAGCTTTAGCATTCAAATCAAGCTGAAAATAATATGATACTATGATCTCAAGTTATGTTTAGTCCTAGTCATGATGCAAATAAAGAGTAACTCATAAATTGCATGTGCATGGTGATTCTTTAAACATATTACAACATAAAGCAACTACATAAGCGTGCCAGTGATCTTCAAAAGAGAAGAGAAAAATCACCCAAGTTTATATGCAGAAACACACAAATATAGTGTTGCAGTTGTAATTCTCTTATTAACTTATAAGAGATATGAACAATTTCAATCACATTCAATAATCATAATTACACTCAAAGAATGGGAAGAGGTTTTGTACAAATATCCCATGTGAAATTTTTATTTGGCAAAAAACCCCCTCCATTATTTCTATTAGCAAATATATCTCCTGTGTTAATTATTCAATACATTGTAGACCTCTGCACCCAGTGTGTGTGAGTCACTCACGGCAATTGAGAGTGCTTGTGTAATTAATGGCATAAAAGGGCAAAATTGTCTTTATGTTTAAGAGTCTTTTTTTTTGCTTAAACACCCCTTGTGAAATTAGTAATTGGCAGGAAAACTGTTTTTTCTTATTTTCACTAGCAAAATGCACATTCCATCTAAACTCAAACAAACTCAACCAAATTAAGCTCGTAAATGTAAACTCAATTAACCAACCCAACTCAACAAAATTTTGTGAGTTCACATTCTAATACTAAACTCAACCAACCAAGAAATATCCTAGAATTTCCAATAAAAAAAAAAAAAACTCAAACAAGCTCCATTTAAATTCAACAAGTCATATTGTAATAATGCTAAACTCAACCAATTAAGCAACATCCAAAAAAATTCAATAAGATTAACGTGACAACCCTAAAATTTTCTTAATATTATTTAAAATAGTTATCTTATCAATTCGAAATTTTTTCCAATTTTCTTCACGGCCAAATTTTTTTTATAAAGAAAATTCGTTTTAAAAATTTCTTCTGGCCTAAAATTTATTAAAAACACCCTGTTAACTTTAAAATTTCTATTTTGGCCCAAAAATTCTTGTAATTACATTTTCACACCCTTAGTTTCAAAAAAATTTATAACCTTGCACCGTTTTAAATTATTTTAATCACTATTGTCCAAAAAATTTTCAAAATGGCAAAAATATTTTGATTTAACAACCGAAAATTTTATTTCAATAAAAAGTAGCCCAAAAAGATTATTTCAAGCCCAAATGAATATATAATTGACCCAAGAATTAGAGCCAAAAGATTTTATTCAATTTCTAAAGTGCAAGTCCAATTCTAATTTGAAAAAAAAAAAGGAAAAATTAGCCCCAAATTCGGTCACACACACTCAAGATGTAAATTGTCATGTGAGGGTTATCTCTTAGCACCTTTCCACCTTAGTGCACAACTCAACCCCTTAGTCATTCCCTAGAATCATTAATAACTTTTAATAAATTTTAAAAATGTCATTTTTTTTCTCTTTCACTTGGGGGATATGTATGTATGTATTTTGGGGATATACATACACATGAATTGAGAGAAAAAGAGAAATTATATACCATAGACTTCTATCTTTTTGTCTTGGCCAAACCATAAGGGAAGAAAAATAGAAATTTTTCTTTAATCTTCCACCAACTTCTATCAAATATTTTCATTAGGGAATTGGTAAGAGAGTCTACCTCTTACCTTATATAAGAACACTGGTAAGATTAACTTAAGTTATGAAAGAATTATAGTATGTTTAAGTAAGATTTTAAATGGTTCTTCACCTTCGGATGATTAGGCCTTAACTTGAAGTCTTAGAGATATTAGCTTGGAGTTCTTGGTATTTTGGATGAGCTCTACAAGGTAAAAATTATGATTTATCCTAACTTCATTTTATTCATATCATGTTTATGATTCTTTTGATATATTCCGTGAATACGATTTGGATCCTTCTTCCTTTGATTAGCCTTGATTCATGAGATTGATTGAATATTTATGATGATTGATTGATTAAGCTTTATATGGAGAATCATAAGCATGAACTTAGTAGTTATAAAGGATTTACTGGATCATCACTCTTAGAATTGATAACTAAATGATCTTATAATACAAATGAAGTTTTGGAAGCCATGATTTTGTTTTCGGATAGCTACTACCTATGCACACAACTTATTTTAAAAATTTGAAAACTTAATCTATACTACTCCAAAAATTTCATATAAGGCACATTTGGAAACCTCATCGAGTCTACATGTTGTTAGAATAAAAATCACCTAAAAATAAGAAAAAAACAATAAGAAAATCCGTTTGAACATAGCCTCCAATTGTAGCCAAAATAGAGAAGGCCCTCTATGACACTCTCATTTCAAAAATTTGAAATTTGATCTCCTCATTGCAAACCGACCCAAAAAATACACCATTTTTTTGGATAGGGTTAGAATCAAGAATCACTCAAAACTATGGAGAAAATCGACCCAAAACACCTTTGGAACCTAGCCTGCTAGATTACCCGAGGAGCAGGGGAGTCACTTGAGTGAATTCTTATATATCCTTCACTTTCAAAACCTTGAAATCAAACTTTCCTTTATCAAATTAGACCCAAAATGAATAGATAGAAATTTTGTCAAGTGCAGATGATGATAGGTTCAAGAATTATCGAAAACCATGGAGAATCTTGTCCAGAAGAATTTTACAAAATTAACATAGCAAACCGACTAAGATTTGCGATAGAATCTTGGGTCAACTTGAAAATTTTATAAAAAAAAACTGCTTGTCGGATTTTCAATATAAAGCCGCCATTGAAAAACTTGTCAAGTCTATTTATAAAACTAAAATACAAATTTTAACTCATTAGGATATATCCAGAACTATGCTAGAGATCTAATTGCCAGAATTGAATCATAGATTTTATATGATATAAAGATGTGGTTTAGTATCTATATGATCTTCATATTAATAGGTCGAATTAACTTGAATAATTAGACGACCTCAATATCATTTTGGCACTTAAAGCTTAAGGACTAGAGACAAGGATTATTACTATAATCATTCTTGAATTTCCTACCGTGATCATGTTTTTATCCTTGTTCCTATTGTTGAAAATATTTAGATTTGAACTTATTGAACATCTTGTTGAGCACCTTAGTCCATGTACTTGTTTGATTAAGAATGAGGATTTGTCAGACATAAGAAACTCAAGGTAATATTTAGAATTACTTGGTTTGAAATGCTAGTACTTTGATAATGAGGTGGACAAAATACATACTAACCTTAACTTGGACAAAAAATGAATTTTACGTAAACTTAATTTAAGTATTTTGTATCTAATTTTCATGATTCAAAATTATTACAAAAACAAAAACTTCTCTTTACTTATTTGAATATTTTGAAAATACAAAATTTAAGTTTAAAACTGGCCAAAAAAATGATTTCAAAACATGAAATTTTCATAAACTTTCTCTTGATTTAGTAGAATATTTTGAAAAGATACATATTTAAGTTTAAAATTGAATTGCCCAATTTTTAGATTTTAGTCTATATCTCATCTTTTTTAAATGCTTTGATATTCAAATTAATCTTTTTATATTCAATGATTCATTCGAAATGTTATATCCAATGTTTAAAGTATCTGTTTATTGATCCAACGGAAATTTCATTATTATGGCCAAATGCTTGAAACCTAATGCAGGAATGTTGGGCCCAAGGAGCCTCAAGAGAGACACTGGTTGGCGTCGGGCCAACAGATGGACCTTTGGTAGGTTTTCCGAACGGTTGGATCAAAGTTTAGTTCCAATTGTGGATAGTTCTGCGGAGATTTGGAGTAAATTTTTCAAAGACTAGTTCTAAGGTTCGTGGTCGACCATGCCGCGGTGACTGGCCTTTTAGTACCCTCGTGAGTAACTACTGATGGGTGGCTTAGAGGGACAAGGAGAAGAAAAAGTAAAATGGGAGCAATAAGGGTGACAGGTCTACCAAAAACTAGTTTAGCCATATTTATTTTGATATTTATATTTATGATTGAATTTTGAACTCATGATTTGATTATTTTACGGATCATATTGTTATGAGTATTGAATTGCTGTTATTGAGCCCTCGAGCCAAATGACTATTTATGAAATCATGATATCGATGGTTTTTGAGATCTGTTTAATCGTATTGATATCTCAAAATCCCTAAACATATTTCTTAGCTAAATCCCTAAACATATTTCTTAGCTACTCTTGTTCATGGTTATAGTAATAATCCTTACTGAATCAGTGGACTCATCCCTTTAACTCTACTATTGTAGGAAATTAATTTCATGAAATTTCACGACGAGTTCAAAGACTTAAGACCAGAATTATTTTGTATCAATTATTATGTAATAGTGTTAGGTAGGATTATATGACTCATGTTGAGACTCGAAGATGTATTTCTACTATTGGACAATGTATTAAAAATGATTGTGTTCATGTTAATTTTGGGGTTTAGATTATTTATTCATGTATGTGAGTAGCGTTTTGGACCTAGGAGCAGATGCTCTAGGACCCGGGGTGCTACAATTAAACTATACCAAATTCCACAGAAGGCAATAAGTTTAAATTTTAGCACTAAGCCAGGCAACATTTAATAATTTTCAATAATTGAGATGAAACTCAACCAAACTCAAATAAAATCAATAAATTCATATTATTATAATAAATTCTTTCCGCGTATTTGTTCAAAGTTGAAAAGAAGCAAAAATAATTGATATAAGAAAGTTGTCTGCCTTTGACTTAAAAAGTTGGAATTTGACTAGAGAAGATTTTGGATGGGGCATTAATGAAAATTCACTCGCATTCAATGATAAATCAATGATTGGGTGAAGTGAGAAAATTTTAATTAACACAGGGGGTATGCTTGCTAGTAAAAATAACAAAAGGAGTTATTTGTTAATTAGAAATTTCATAGGGAGTGTTTATGCAAAAGCCTATGAAAAATTAAGCAGATCTAATTGCAGAAATAGTTTTGAAGGTTTGCCGTGATACTCAAATTCAATATTGTGTATAATGGAGCCTCTATGTGAATTCGATATGGTATATTATTTTCATATTTTTACCTCACAACCAAATTGAAAAGGAAACTTTACGTTCTCCCGTGTACTAGATATTTCCTTCACTATAAGGAAATGCGGTTTTAGCGATGGAAATTAGAGACGGAAATTTCTGTCGCTAATTAGAGACGGATTAGCGAGGGATTAGCGTGGGATCTACTGTATCAAAAAAATCCGTCTCTAAACCGTCTCTAAGCCGTCGAAAATTTTGAGTTATTTTTTTGCAACCGAAAAAACTGTCTCAAAATTGCCAATTTAAAATTAATTAGTTAGAGACAGTTTTAAGACAGTCAAAACCGTCTTTAAATAAAAAATAATTTCAGAAATTTTACATTACTATTTAGAGACGGTTTTGAGATGGTCAAAACCGTCTCTAAATAAAAATAATTTCAGAAATATATAGTATTATTTAGAGACGGTTTTGAGATAGTATTAAACCTTCGCTAACTTAAAAAATTGTGCTACAACGTGGATTCGAACCAGAGCCTCTAAACAAAATCCAACACTTCTAACCACTAGACTAATGTTGTTGATTGATATGGAATGGTATCAAAGTTTTTATAAAAGAATTGTATAAATTCGAGACTCTATATATATATACATACATACATACATACATATGTATATAATTTTAGATATATTATCATGTTAGATCTATGAAATACGTATTATCTATATGAAGAACTTAATTTCATTAAATATTGAAACCAAGATAGATAATGTTGTGAAATTAAAAATATAAAATAGTTGTAAAATATCCGTAGTTCCAAGCTCCCTTAATAGTTGGATTTCAAGAGTAAACCGCTAAGAAATACTATATGGTAAATAGATATCATATATATTATAATATATAGTTATAAAATACATTAAATATATTTGTCTATATCATGAGGGTTAAATACAATTACTCCCCATGAAATATTCTATTTTGGCTCTCACCCCTCAAACATTTCCATTTTTTGTAATGACAGCCCTCCATTCAATTATTTCCATACATTTGTTTTTTAAAAAAATAAATGAATGACAAAAATACCTTTGATCAAATAAACATGCATATCTTTTAAGTTTTTCTTTTTTTCAATAGATTATTTGTACTTATATAATTTACTTATTAATACTTTATATCTTCTTATATATTCTGAAATTTATAATATATATTTATTATCTAATAGAATCTATTATAAAGACCCAATTCAAATTCCGACAGTGTTTCGTCTACTGTCATTAATATAATTTTTTCTATGAAAGTTCTGATCTTTCATTAATTTTTGCTTTCTCATCAATAACATATTTTTCATTTTATTTTTATATATTATATAATAGTTAATATATTAATTATTATATATTATAGTTAATAAATTATAAATAATAGTTGATATATTAAATATTTATATTCTAAATTATATATTATATTCTCCTTTGCAGAATTTGTCATTTTGCTCGAACCACTGCTTTAGGATCGAAAATTGCAGTTTGTAATATTTGTGTTTGGCCACCACATAACTTTTGTTGTTTTCCTAAGCATGGTATTTCATATATTTCTCTTTGTAATACAAACTGAATCATAAGACTTGATGATAGATTGTGAAAAGACCTGTCATCTTGCTCCCAAATTTGCTCACCATTCCACAAATCAGGATGGTATTCCTTTTGGCAGAGTCTTTTTGAAATAAAAGAAGCATGAAAGATATTAATATGAAGATAATAATTTGGCCTTTAAAATAATTATTATCTTTAATAATAATAATGATAGTTAATATATTATATGTGATATATTATATATTTTGAAA
This sequence comes from Handroanthus guayacan, assembly GCA_014898755.1. Taxonomy (NCBI): domain Eukaryota; kingdom Viridiplantae; phylum Streptophyta; class Magnoliopsida; order Lamiales; family Bignoniaceae; genus Handroanthus; species Handroanthus guayacan. The sequence continues at coordinate 171,885 of JACFYI010003763.1, forward strand.
TATACATTATATATTACAATTATATATATCTTATATAATAATTATTGTATTATATATATTATAATATAGGGTTAATTACATCTCATTATCCTTTGAGATTGTGAAACTACCAACCACTATCCTCACGGTTTGAAAATTATAAATTAAACCCCATAAGTTCATAAAATTACTAAATCATCCATTTCGTTAGATTTTTTTCACCGAAAACTACTAATATCCTCTAACTTTTCCATCGCACTAACTACCCATTATATCTCTGTACTTGACCGTTGTGATTTTAAAGACTAAAATTAGATAATATCATCAGTTTTTTGTTAAAAAAAACTTAACGAAATGGATGATTTGGTAATTTTATAAACTTATAGGGGCTAATTTGTAATTTTCAAATCACGAGGATAGTATTTGGTAATTTCACAATCTTAAGGGATAGTAAAATGTAATTAACCCTATAATATAGTATGTACTATAATTTGAAGATGATAATTTGAACTTTAAAATAATTATTATCTTT